>BQKZ01002292.1:0-35987 GCA_036244855.1 Temnopleurus reevesii | reverse complement strand
AGCACAGGTGGAAATGATAACTTTGAAAATTCATAACTTTTGAACGGATTATCCGATTTTGCTCAAATTTTCAGTTTGTTTATCTGAATTTTCTTCATTAACTGACCGTACATTATTTTCTGGGTGTAATTCCCCTCTAACTTAATTTGTTGATTCTCATGCCTCCGACTCCCCCTCTCTCTCTCTCTTTCTGTCTCTCACCCACCCTCCCTCTCTCGTATTCTCCAATTTTCCCCATTCACCCTTTTCTTAAATGTTAACTCCAAAGTAGCCCCTGCATTGATCTGTTAATACATTAAAATAGACATTTCCTAATGCAGCTTTTTCACGACCTTCATTAGATTGGCCCCTTGCATTTACTACTATTCTCGTAAAGTCGTACAGAGCATCACAGTACATGTGACCTACGCTTGCTGACTTTGAACTATCCTTGCCAATTTGCAGAGCACTCGTGAATGGTTTGAGTGGCGTCATGAGACGTGTGTCTGAGTTGCTTTCTTGCACTGAGTTGTATGAATGTGCTAATCTGTGGAAGGATTACTAACTTTCTTGCACTGATTCTGGAAAACAATGGCTATAACTTGAAGGGAAAATTTACCTTCTTCAAAAAAGAAGTGATCATCTTAATGATGTAACACAATTAATGGAGAACATGATTGGATTGAGGGATGCTAATGAAAATGCTAATGATCAATAAAATTCCTTATGCAATGCTCCCTTTGTTTGATTGACAGGTTTAATGAGTTTATGAGTTGCATAATTGAAATAATTCTTGCATTTCATAAACACAACAAAAGGTTTCCCCCCTTAATGAGGGAGTGTCCGGTAATACAATTTTACAGGTAACATCTAACTACCTGGTTTGGATGCATAAAAATCAGCATGTGACTTTTTAAGTTAAATGAGTGAACAAGAATGGGTCTATTTTTATTAAGAGGCATATTCTAAGGGCATTTTTTTGTTATGTTCTGAATAAGCAGACTCTGTTTATCAGTCTGGATATGTTTTACAATCAAATGTTCATAAACATCAAGCTAAAACAAAATGAAAATGTATCCATGCACACAAACTGTCATGACTTTGTAAGCAGGAGTTTGAAAATTAGCAAAATTATTGTTTCATTGTAAATGAGACCCCATTAAACATTATCTGTAAATTTTGTTACTGGAAAATCCCTCGTTAGAAGTTATGTACTTGCAATACTTGGGGAGGTAACGTTTTTGTGTGTTTATCTTTCTTGCTCTGTGCCTGATTGGTAAGATGTGGCATAAGCCATATGGTGCAGTGGTTCTGACTTTAACATTTGAATCTTTGAACAAAACAAGTTTTGGTTTGAAGCTCACTCTTGGTGTATTGCCTTCAGTGAAGAATTTTTTTTAGAAATTGACCCAGAAGTTGAATGATTTGTTTTATTTATTTATCTATGACAAAATACAGAATTTTTTTTAACAAGGGATCTTAGTGATTCTCATGCACTTATCAGTTAAAAGAAACGATGAGTTTCTTTGTCTGGGTTGGATCGATCATGGTTTTTAGGTAACTTTCTTGTGTTGCACTGTATAAGTGAATGAGTATTTCTGTCTTTCTTCTGATTAAACTTTGAATGATATCAGTGTCTTTCTTTTCCAGAGGTAAATCAATAATGAACTTGAGTAACTTTATTATGTTGCATTGTATAAGTGACGCATATTCTTTTCCTGCAATCTTGATGACGTTCTTGCACTCAAGTAATAAACAGGAAAGATCAGTGTGATACCTCTCATGCTATTATCATCATTATTTCTGCTCTTTCATTTTTTCTTATTTGAAGAAATGAGTGCTTTCATTATGTAAAGCGGTTTGACCCTGTCTGAAATTAGACGCCATATAAATTTTGGTGTAGTATTATTATTTCATTTTCCAAACTAAATCGATGTGATTTTCTACTGTGAAAAATATTTATACAACAAACATTTTCTTTCTCTACAATGAGCATATGTCTTTCTTCCACTGAAACATTCTGGAATATCAGTTTCTTTCTTGCCTGAAGGAGAATCAATGATGAACTACAGTGACTTTCTTTTGTTGCACCGGCTCAGTAAGATGAGTCTGAAAGACCTGCCTCTATCATTTCTATGTTGTAGATATCGGTATCTTTCTTGCGTAGAAGCAAGAGGCGGTGTTGCATTATCTCAAGTTTTGCTGATCTTGAAACTCTGATCTAAGGCATAGAAATATTGTTCGGTTGCCCTCCAGTACCCTTTTTAAAAAAATAGTGTGGGACGGGTCAATTTTTTCCACATTTCATGTAGAAGATAAGACTTACATTGTACAAATAGGATTTACAAAGGAGGGAAAAACCCAAGAACGTCTAAAAATGACTTTTTATCTGCACTTAGAGATGTTAACCATTTTGGACATCCATGAGGTAAAGATTAAAATGTGAATAACGCAACAGCTGAACAAAAGTGGGAGCAAACATGACAACAACAACCACACTTTCAGCCATTCACTTGTGATGAAAGCCTTAATTTCAAAATTTTATCTCATGCCTATTCTGGAACGGTTGACAAATCTGAGATTAATTGAAATAATTCTTGCCTTATCCCAACATGGATAAACACTGACAGTGCTTTGCCGAGAAGGTGTGAAAAAAATTCACAGGCATTCTCGGGTAGGAATCAAACCCACGATCTCCTGATGACTAGACATATGTCTTTCCACTATGATTCGTGTTATAGCAGCAGGTACTGATTAAATATCAATTTAATGCTTTTGTATCGCTAGCAGTTCTGTGTAAGTGTTATGTCGTAATTATATAACTTTCTCACACTTTTCGAGGTAGACATAAAGGAAGATACATGTTACATTTGACTCTTAATGAAAACGATTAAAATTGACAGAGGGAGATGAAATTGAATTCTTTATAAATATTCTGTACTTGACTTTCATTATGCCATGATGGGTGGGCAAATACATGTACATGTATGTGGGTAGGGGTCTTGAAGAATGAAAGTCAAAATGTCATTTTTAACACCTTTCTGACCTCGTTGATGGACTTTCTGATCTGTAGGCCTAATACACATACACTGTGTGAAAGGCGAGATGAGTGTTATATAACCAAATAGTATTGCAATGTGTGTATATACTGCGTGGTTGTATTTTGCATACACTGTAGGCCTATTGTTTACAGGAAATGGGATATACTTTATACACAAACACTGTGTGTGAAGGGTGAGATGGGGAGGGGGTCATTTATCATTTGTGGCTGCCCAAGCGCCCTCTAACTGTCAAGTTTTGTTGAAAGCTATCAAGGCTGGAGAACAGAGATATGGAAATATGACTTTTGACCCCTTTGACCTTTGACCTTTCTGAAAGCGAACCCCTCAAGGGCAATCTTGGGGCCAACCTTCATACATCCACCAAGTTTGGTCCAAATCGGTCCAGGGAGNGACATAGGGGGTGTTGTTCAAAAGTTACAATTGATCGCAAGTTGCAGTTGATCGGAACGCGCCAATCAAAATCATTGTTTCATGTGCGTCTTGTTAAATGCGCATAATGTGCGCGAATGAAAATGCGCGTTACAATGTGCAAAGTTGCAATTGATTTGCAGTTGATTTTGAGCAACACCCCCTTAGAGATGCTGTTTGGTTGCTCTCCAGTATATACCTTTTTGAAAAATGGTGTTGGACAGTCAGAATTTTTTACCATGTTTCATGTAGAAAATAGGATTTACAAAGGTCGGAAATGCCCAAGAACGTCTAAAAATGACTTTTTATCTGCACTTAGAAATGCTAACCATTCTGGAACATGCACACGGTAAAGATTAAAATGTGAATAATGCCACAGCTGAACAAAAGTGGGAGCAAACATGACAACAATAACCATACTCTCAGCCATTCACTTGTGACAAAAACCTTGAATCCATGTAAAAATTCATCTCATGCATATTCTGGAACGCTCGACATCTCTGAGATGTTCTAATCGAGATAATTTCCAAAATCAGATGTGGCACTCTAATTCCAAAGTTTGGGACAATGCAGACTGCTCCTATAAAGAAGTACAGATGAACTGCCTTGTGACCAACATGATTACATGTGTCAAAGGCACTGTACGATCTTGTACCCAAGCAATGCAGATGAGAAGGGACTTTGGTGCCCTTTATCAAGAAGCCTTATTAAAGGCAATGAAGATTTGGTCATTGATGGTTCAGGAGAAAAAGAGAGGAAAGTAAAAAGGTAATAGGCAAGAGGGTAGAGGTCAAAGGAGAAGTTATAAGCATTGAAATTTAAAAAAAAAATCATTTTTTACAAGCCAAGATTTATCTAAAATTATGACATACTTCATAGTAAACATTTAGATTTGAGTTTATTGGGATAACATCAAATTTTATATAAAAATAATATTAAAGTTTATCAGGTTTGTCAATGGTAGTGGCTTCAAGTTCTTCAAACTTTTTCTCCCATTGGCTTCTGCAATGATAACATAATTAAATCTTACTTCTAAACTATGCACATTGCTTGTGTCAACTCTCTTTTGAGCATTGCAGCTAGGTGCTTCATCATGCGCCTTAAACCACATTATTCACTTCCAGCTGGCTCACCAAGCAGTCACACCTGGGTCGAGTGCAGCATACTGTAGATGATTTTTTTTTTTTTGCTGCAGAAAATCAACGCCACATCTGGGATTCAACCCATTTCCATAGCTTCTAAACATAGAAAGATCAAACCTTAATCAGTTGGAAATGATCATCCCACCGCTTTGCACCATCTTTGAACTATGAAATGTCAATCAAGCGATTCTATATTGAGGTACTAATCTCACGAAACAGAACATGATGAGATTTATTGATCCAACAGTACTTTAACCTCATCTTACAAAGATGATCAGACAATATCATTTAAACTCTAATCAATTCCAATAAAAGCATCATAAACCTTGCTCATGAATAAGAGTGATTAAAGGTGTCAACTGCTCTTAGCCATCATCCGCTTGGCTTGTGTCTCAGAAACAATTGACGTGTGTATATCTAATTTGCTGAGAACGTCTTGAGAATTAAAGGTAATGCCGAACATTGTCGAGAGCTGAAATTATAATTGCTGCTTTTGCCAGTACTATACTCATAACTACAAAACCTTTGGCTCTAAGAGTTCGACAAGTTTATTTGTCCTGTATATTTCAAGATATTTCAAGACAGCCAAATCAAAAGGGATATTTTTAATTGATTAGTGTACAGTTGTACCTCTGTTCAGCGAGGCTCTATGCACAGATGAACCATGACAGTGAGCTTATGTCTGAAAACTTGCACTTTCCCCTTGTCCGAACAAACCTTCATGCTTCATAGACAAAATAAATTTTTTAAAGCAGGATTTTTTAATAGCTGATCTTGTTATCCTGAATAAATAAGATTGAATGAATTAATAAATAATGTTGTAACTCTTCTGAAATAGAAGTGAATTATTTCATTCTTTCATACTTCATAGTATATATTTTTTAAGTTACAAAGATATCAAGTAGATCACAGGATTTACATTTTTGTGACTTGGTTCGATAAAAAGAAAAGCCTTTAAGAATCAAATGTTGGTTCGCCGTGTTGGCGTCTTGTAGGTTGGTGTTGTCTACTATAGAAGGACGTTCAGACGGAGATTCAGGCTAGGGGTAATTAAAGTTACCTTGCTGGGTAATTAATTTGCAGCAATGAATTAACCCAATTGTGCTCTGATCTTGGGGTAGGGAAGGGGGACAGGCTGAGAAGATGGCATATTGTGGAAAGATTTTGGAGGGGAGTTTTATGATTATACCCCCCAAAAAAGGCTGATTTCAAGGATTTCAAATTAGTTGTATGAAAGCATTTTTCTTGTTTAGATCACAGTGACGTGGTATGTTAAACGGGATAGAATGTAAGAATTTTCTTTTAAATGAATACTCAATTTCACAAAATCTCATATTTTATCTTAATATTTCCTATCCAATAGCATATTGTTAATGATAAAATAAATTTATTTA
This sequence comes from Temnopleurus reevesii, assembly GCA_036244855.1. Taxonomy (NCBI): domain Eukaryota; kingdom Metazoa; phylum Echinodermata; class Echinoidea; order Temnopleuroida; family Temnopleuridae; genus Temnopleurus; species Temnopleurus reevesii. The sequence continues at coordinate 30,002 of BQKZ01002292.1, read as the reverse complement.
CACTCATTTATTTTTTAAAACAAATAACGTTATGTATGTTTTAATGGTGTGAAAATTATCAATACAATGTTTCAGTGTCATTACATTATTTGTTATTCACTCATTATACAGAATATAGATTCATTATGTTCCCAAACCCACCAGGGAATAGACTGATTTACATGGCTCCTCTAAACGGCATAGATGGCTGGTTTTGTTTTTCAATTTGCAACAGAGATTTTATAATAATAATGAATAATGTGCATTCTTATATATCTCATACCACAAACAAATTAGAAAGTCACTATGCGCTTAACAGAAATAGAAAGGTATTATTGTAGATAATAGATTTGAGCCTTCATAAGTGGAGCTAAAGCATGGTGTTGGGTATCTGTCCGTATGTGTTTCTCGTTTGGCGGCAATTTGAAACGTATCCTTTAGCTTTGAGCCTCCAAGGGTATCTTCAATTTCCTGTCAAATATATGAAATGATATTGATATGGTTTGTCTTTGGGTTCGGTTGCATACTTTCATTTGTGAATGAGATTTTTTGAAAGAAAATCATGAAATTTTTTTGAGCAAATTTCATCTGGAACTTCATCATCCTATTTCAAAACTGATTTGATGTGAGGTAAAAATGATTATATGAAATACATTTTTTGTACTGTCCTTCATGTAGGTATTGATGTAGATCATTCTAAGTCTAGGCTGAAAACGTATCTTATAGCTAAATTGAAGTCATGTGATATATTTTCCTTTTTCCTATGTGACATTGTATTTAAGTAATATTACTTCATATTAATCATTTAATAGTTTTAAAAACACCTTGAGCATGCATTGGATGTATGTTTTTACACAAATAAATGTCTATTATTATTTATCATTATTACCATGATTTCATTTACAAATGCTACTCATATTCATGTTTTTTCAACCATTTAACATATTTTGATTGAAATTTCATCAAGGAAGAATTTATATTTTTGTCCTGTCTGTCAGAGCATTCGTGAGGGAGAGCTAGGAGTTGGCAATTTCATCCTCTTGATTTTCTTGTCACGTAGATATTGTATGGAATTATAATGGATTATGCTCTCTATCTCCCATTAACAAGTGATGCCAATTTCATCAATCCATATTGACACATGTGTCTTGATGAGGATCTATAAAGATCTTACCCCAATCTCGCAAGCACACCACAAGATGGTCCAATTAACGTCCAGGGGTATCCAGGCTCTTGCCGATGACCGTCTATCTGGTTGATATGTTACCATGGCGACGGTAGGGGCGTTGTGACGTTCTGGAGGGCATTGATGATGTCCGGTGCAATTAGGCCGGGTATGATTTGAGATGGTGCAACGTCTACCTGCTGATGAAATGCTGATTAAGAAGATAGTTATAGGTGATGCGTGAATTCAGGATGTATTAAGAGATTTTTGGGATTGATATATTGCCGGGATAGATCGAGTTAGAGAGTTTTATTAGAACATTGCTGTTTTTTTTCTCATTTTTGATTTTCTCTCTCCCTCTGCTTTGAAAAGTTTGAGATTTGTACAGTCTTGGATAGATTGAATTGAAAAAATTAAGTCAAATTTACTTTAAAAACTTTAATCACAGAACTATAAATGAGGATAAGGGAAATGTACTGTTTATACTACTTAATGCAGAGATAAATAAGCATAAATAGAAATGTGGAAAGGAGAACAATTCAAAGAGAGGTGTCAACAATTATGGTATGAATTAAGAGGAAGGGGTGGATGGAGAAGGAAGATGAAGAATGGGTGTGTAAAAGATGGGAATAAGGAAGAGAAGAAAGAGAAGAAGAAAAAGAAACATAGATTAATTACAAAGATAATTTGAAGATTACATGTACATGGATAAAAAATATATACAGTGTACAGAGGAGGTACAAAAACTTGAGAAGAAAGTATAAGATTCATTTTTTTTGCGATGTGAACCTTCTGAAGATATGGACCTATAGGCGCATCTACCTGCTGATGAAATGCTGATTAGGAATATAGTTTTATGTGATGCGAGAAGCCAGGATGTATATGAAGAGATTTAGGGATTGAAATATTATCGGGCTGTATTTGGATAGTTAATTAGTACATTGCAGTTTGTTTGTTCCTGGAGTATAAATCCATGTTCAGTCGTGGAGAGTCTGAAATTAATACTGATGTCAAAGTGACTGAAGACTGTTGGATTTTAGTGTAAATGAGGAAAGAAATGATAGAGTAAATGAAGTGATAAATAAGTATAAACAGTGTAGGGAGAGGTGCCTAAATAACAGTACGGATAAGGAGGAGGAAGGGGAAGAAGAGGAGGGGAAGCAGTTGGGAAGAAGATAGAAGAAAAGAAGAAGAATAAGGTAAAGTAAAATGACAAATGTAATTTGAAGATGGTGGTGAAATAGAAAAATTATTAAATGGTAAGAGCAAAAGAAGGAGGTAAAAAAGACAAGTAGAAGGGTTTAAAATTCACTATTTAATATTGAGGAATCTTCTGAAGATATGAACCTATCAGAATAATTTTTTAGGATTCAAAGTTAAATGTTAAAATGAGACAGAGAGAGAGAGAGAGAAAGAGATAGAGAAAGAGAGAGAGCGAGAGAAAGAGAGAGAGAGAGAGAGAGAGAGAGAGAGAGAGAGAGAGAGAGAGACAAGAGGGAAGGGAGCGAGAGTAAAACAGGGGTGGGGAACAGAAAAAGCGGTTGGAGGATATACCGAAATAGAAAGAAACAAATGCGGATCACTGATCATTATGGATGAATCTTTTGCAGCTAGGAAGCTATAAGTGGAGAAAGGAGAGAGAGAGACAAAAGGGAAGGGAGCGAGAATAAAATAGGGGTGGGGAACAGAGAAAGGGGGAAGGAGGATATACCGAAATAGAAAGAAACAAATGCGGATCACTGATCATTATGGATGAATCTTTTGCAGCTAGGAAGCTATAAGTAGAAGCGCCTTCAGTCATCCTACTAAATCACTGAACATTGATGAATCATATTGACTTTATGTGGTGTTAAAGTAAGCTAGGAATAGATCCGATGTGTTTTATCTCTATTTATGTTTTGAAACATCAAAATGGATGAGAGTAAGCTAGGAATAGATTTGATGTGTTTTATCGCTTGCTCCAGGGGTCTTACTTCCCATGATCATCTACGTCTAAGAGGGTTATGATTTTGTTAATAAGATAGAAATGAACCTGTTTGACTCAATGAAGATAGGGCAATGTGTTATGTTGACATTAAGAATTTTGTTGACATTAAGAATTCTGTGGACATTCAGAGTTCTGGTGACATTAAGAATTCAATGTGTGATGATTTTGAACTACAATGACTTAACCCTCNTGGTCGTGACTCTCGCCTTTCAACTAGAGGGTCGTAGGTTCGAATCCTACCCATGGCGTCAATTTCCTTCAGCAAGAAATTCATCCACATTGTGCTGCACTCAACCCAGGTGAGGCAAATGGGTACCTGGCAGGAATATTTATTCTTTGAAATGCCAAGTGCGCCGTGAATGGCTGTCGGGCTAAAGCCAGGGTAATAATAATGTAAAGCGCCTTTAGCACTCAGCAGAGTGGATACGTTCGCTATATAAATTGCATCTATTATTATTATTTAGAACTATATTCACATAATAAATCAATGTCAACAGAGAAGACGATTATTAAATACAATCAATGTAATAGTCTTTCAAAGTGTCTAATGCTACTATATAGTGTAAAGTTAAAATGTTTACTAAACATCATTTTTCAATACACCTTGAAGTTATAACAAAAGTATATAATGTGTTTCTATCTGATGAAATATACATCGACAGGAAACAAAATTTTGAATAAAAATTCTTCTTTTCATCCCAATCCTCCTCTTACTTCTTCCCTCTGATTGTTAATACTTTAATGATAATAATAATAATGATAATCTTAGAGTTGTAAAACGCTCTTATCTTACAGACATTGAGTAAAAACACCACATTTCAGTCAGAAACAATCAAATCACTTTAGATATTTTAAAATTAGTGGATGGAAATTTGTAAACTATAGAGGCTTTCATCGACTGACTGAAATGTTGTGTTTTTTCAATGTCTGTAATATTAGTATGCCAATATCCAAATAGATAGAACAAAATTGTAATAATAATATGAACTGCAGCTCTGGGAAGGACATACCCATTCATCGAATTGAATTCTTTGACCAAAAGATATTATTCACTATCTTTTTTTCCTTTCTTTTTCTTTCTCTTTTTTTTTCTTCTGTCTTTTTTCATTTGTACTCTGGTTTATCGTTTTGACTGGAAATCAACACAGAACAAATTTAATCTCTACCATGAAATGAATTTGACCTTCTCTCTATAGATCTATAGAAGATATGAAACTCTCACAAGATGCTTCGCCAGAAAAAAAAAGGAGAAACTTTCAATTACAACGGAGAAACCTGGCACGTACCCCCACCTGTCAGTGTGGCTTAAATCATCCCTCGTTACTTATATTGCTCCTTTAAGACTACCGTCCTCACTTTTCCTCAGAATCTAATATCGCCCCCGGCACCTACGGATTCGACCGGGCTTGCCGTACGTGTTCACGAGCGCGTTGATCTTCTATTTACTCCCAGCATTTTTCATTTTTTCTGCCGAGGCATTATATTAGAAAACGTGATTATCCCGGCACTGACTTTGGGATTCAATTTATATTTATAAGATGATTGGCCGGTTGGTTTGTTATCTTCATTGTTCTTCCACTCAGGTGTATGGATTCTGAGGCTGTGATTTACATTAAGCTTTTCCTTAGGGTCTGCTTCTCTCTCTTATTAATCATCCTTAAAGAGATGAATTGTTTTCAGAAATGGAGGGGTGAAGATGTCGTGAAGAATCACAATAATTATGAAAATAAATAACGTGCATCAAAGGGCTTGACTTGTTAGCGATGACAAAGGCTCATCAAAACCATTGTTGTCCACTCTGTATTTATCTAAATTCCAAATTGGCAATTGTTATTGAAATGATTGTTTGTCTTGAAAGAATGGGACAAGAAATAATCATGAAATATGAAATAGCTCCTTTAAAAAGCTCATCATCGCAGTATTGTACATTCATCCAAAAGTTCAATTCTTCGGTTTGGATGTATAATAAATTCTAATCGGACTGCAACATGTGTTCACATCAAGAACTGGCCTTTGATATCCTAAACTATAACTACTCTTAAAACAAACCGAAATACATACATACAACATAAAGGAAAAAAATAATATGATGCATTTTTTTCGATTGAATTGAATAGAACACTTTTTATTTTTTCAAAAGACATTATAAACATAGGAAAATACAAAATAAAAGGAATTGAAAACCATGGGCCGTATTCTGAAAACTGTGTTAACTCGCATAACAACGCCTAATTGCACACTCTCATTGTTGGGTGTGCAGAAGTCCCACCCACCTTCGCGTAATCTCAGTCAAAAGTGCGCAAATATTAACCAATGACGCGTTGTAGTTTTGATTGTTATGACAATTATCATATGTTAGCTAACATAGGAGATAACACAGTTTTCAGAATTCGGGCCCATAAAAGCATAATTTGTGTTGGGGTTACCTTATCAAAGAGCAAACAAGAGACAAAATATCTCTTTTAGATATTCCTCTGTTAAATACTTATGCATTATACAGAGAGACAAATAAAAAACAAGCAGGCACACAGCATTGTCTATCAGATGGCAACATTAACAATGCTGGTTTGATAAAGAAAAGTCTACATTAATCAAATTCTAACTAGATTTTACAGCCTGTCTATCAATCATGAATGTTTGGATGACAAGTGCAATTGGTAAATAAAAAAGGAAAGATCGATCTGCAAAATGGGAATAGGATTTTAGGCAATGTACCCTTTTGTTAGACCAGGGGCCTGTAACATAAAAGATGCAATTAAACTTACGATGAATATCTATCGTAAGTCTATGGCAAAATGTGTCCCAAAGAGATGCAATTAATTGCAAGATTTATCGTATCTCTTTTATGTTACAGGCCTCAGCTATTACAGCACAATTTTTTTGTCGCAATGTCAATTTCCCCTTCTAACGCACTTATGCGATGTATAAAATGTCAAAATATGTTCTTATAGATATCTTGATTTGTAATGATACATGAAAATCAAACTATTCAAAGGAATTATGTTTTTACAAATATGTACGACATTTATCCCTTCCTCAATCCATGACTCAAATTTTATTTGCCAAATCATTTTGTGTGAGAATAGGGATTTCTCAAGTGTGAACAGGCTTTAAATCAGTGCATGTTGCTTTCGATCAGCTATGAGAGCATGTTCTCGACTCCTCATACTGCGTCAGAACAGGTCTTTGCTTTTCTGAGGTTAGATTGCGTCTCAGTGACAGCGCACACACACGCATCTCAAACACAGCGTCATACTCTCATCGTTTATTGATCAGACAGTGGACGAGAGAGAGTGGGGGCAGGCAGGCAGTTTTTTATCCTTCACCCATGTGTTTTTTTACTCTTTTCTACTGGTACAATAACCCTGTCTTGTGATAAAGGGTCGTCCCATGATAACATAGTGCATGATCAGGATATTAGCATCCAGGATTAGTTTTTATTCTTGCTTGCTTTTGTTTATCACCATGGAGTTTCATAAATTTGGATGAATTTATCTTTTTATGTGTTTCAATTGGATTATTATGGATTATTTTTCTATGCTGGATTTATCATGCTTTCATCATTGTGTCATCATCATCATTATCTCCTATGTCATTGGCATATTGGTCGTGTTTGGTGTTATGGAGTTCAGTTTTCTTATATTTTCTGAATTTAGTGGATAGTTATATAGATTTAATATAGATTCTGCACATTTACCACCATCGCCAACACTACCAGCCCTGCTACAAATGCTTTTTTTTTTAAATAATGCCACCATTATTTTTTTGTGTAATTATGTTTTTATTGAAAATAATGCCACCATTAAGTTTTCTCATTATTTTCATCATAATAATCTTGTTCCTCCTTGATCTTCCTTCTCATCTTCCTTCTCATCTTCCTCCTCCTCATCATCATTGTCACCACTCTAAGCACCTATCTCACTATCATGTCACAATTGGCATAATCATCAGCATCATCATCATTATCATCATCATCATCATCATCATCATCACCATCATCATCATCATCATCATCATCATCATCATCATCATCATCATCAGGATTATCGATACCACGTGATGCCTTTATTTAGAGAGGTTACTTTCAAACTTTCATCTTATTACAACTACAACAGAGGTACCAACTACTCCAAAGTATGCATGAGGTTTATTTTCATATGAATTCAATGCTTTCATTTCAAGTAAATGACTGGGAGTGTGGATATTTCTGTCATGTTTGCTCTCACTTTTGTTCAGGTGTTGCATTATTCACATTTTAATTTCCACCTCATGCATATTCCACATTGGTTTGCATCTCTGCTATTACCATTCAACAGCAACTTCATTGTAAACCATTGTTATTCCTTCAATCTTTCCATGTTTAAAATCAATTCATCTCCATCAGAAATGGTTTTGACATTCACCTGAACTCTTCAACTCAGCTCCCACCTTGACCTTTTCTCTATTATGATCTTCCAAATACTTTGCCATAAGACCGAAATAAAATGTTCATAGCTCTGGAAAGCATATATATGGTTCTTTTAATGCCAAGTATTATGGATTTATTTTGCTCCCAGCCTAGATTTTTTTAGCATACCTGCGATTTATCATCACTGCATCATCATCTGTACTGTCGTCATTCCAACCATTAGGTTGCCATGGTTACCTTTAACTCTTTTCAAGTGGAAAAGCACTAACTAAACCAATCATTGTTGGTTAATTATAGACATGTCAAGGTTTTGGGTTGTGCTATAGTTATTCTTGTCACTATAACTTTGATCCCATTTATCGCTTGCCTATCACCATCTTAACAATTATTCTGATTATATCCTCTTCTATATTCCATTCAAACCAGTTTCATTACATTGTTACCATAGCAATATTATAACGTATTTTCAATGTGAGGCATACCTGCATTTGTTAAGGAATGTCAATGTTTGTACAGTGGACTAGTTTTACATACATGTAGCATGTAAAATGGGACAGTCTTTTCATATGCTTTTTGTCTTTAAAAATATGCAACATTTTTTTAAGCAGCCCATCCTCTCTATCAAGTATCTTTATGGTATATGAGTTTCTGCATGAAAGTAGTCAGTATAGACATTTCTTTTTCATGTGATATACTCAGTTTACTGAAAAAGCAGATCTGCAAAACCCTTAATTTTATAACAATTCCTATGGGTCTTTCCCACATAAAATGGTCAATACCTTGGAATGTGCAAAATGAATGCAGATACTGTTCCCGGGGGGGGGGGGGGGGGGGGACGACTGTTTGGTTTCTCTCTATATTTTCCCCCCTTTTTGCATTGCAGCACAGATTTCATACAATAAAGATTGTAGTTTGGAAAATTATTGCAGACTTATTGGTAGAGCAATGCTGTTTTGTTTTTAGTATTGATTATTAAAACTTAACAAGCCTTGTTACATACCTTTAAAGAAGTTATATGGAAGTTCTTATCTGTACCATATACGTTGATCTAGTGAAATTTTGTATTTTTTACATGAAAATCACTCAAATGCTTTCATAAAATCCTATAGTAAATATTTAAGTAATACATCTGTCTTGAATAATTTATTTTGAAAACAATGATACAAGATTATACAAGGTAAAAATCCCTAAGGTCCTCATTATACTGTGTTTCCACTGTACCAGGAGAAGTTTGCTTTTTTCATTCACTGTTCGCATTCCTCACATTACCCCTCACTATTACAACCATCCTCCTCACAGTGACCTCATCCATTGCACTTCACCCAAGCCTTCTCCCACTCACTCTTAGGAGTGGGACCGCATCTTTCTCTACCATAGCAACCGCTCTGCAACATCCAATATCTCAAATTTCTCCTGCCTGCCTGCCACAATTCCTACATCAATAGCCAGCGANGATCCAATAACTGTAAGGTCAGTCACACAGTCATCCTAGATCCAATAACTGTAAGGTCAGTCACACAGTCATCCTAGATCCAATAACTGTAAGGTCAGTCACACAGTCATCCTAGATCCAATAACTGTAAGGTCAGTCACACAGTCATCCTAGATCCAATAACTGTAAGGTCAGTCACACAGTCATCCTAGATCCAATAACTGTAAGGTCAGTCACACAGTCATCCTAGATCCAATAACTGTAAGGTCAGTCACACAGTCATCCTAGATCCAATAACTGTAAGGTCAGTCACACAGTCATCCTAGATCCAATAACTGTAAGGTCAGTCACACAGTCATCCTAGATCCAATAACTGTAAGGTCAGTCACACAGTCATCCTAGATCCAATAACTGTAAGGTCAGTCACACAGTCATCCTAGATCCAATAACTGTAAGGTCAGTCACACAGTCATCCTAGATCCAATAACTGTAAGGTCAGTCACACAGTCACATTAATGAGCAACGAATGAAGTGTATACTTTTATCTATTGCATTCTTCGTGCACAGAAATAGCAGGAATTATTATCCTGGTATCACATTGCAATTTACTACTGTAAAAGTGGTTTCTTTCGCGGTGGTTGTTATTTTTTATTTTCGCGCTTTTTGCGTTTTGATGTTGAACCGCGAAATTAACCTCTCGCGAAAATGTTTTGAAAAACTATCACGCACATACGATGATTTTGCGCATTGCGTGCCTGGCCAACACACACACACATTATAGCATTATCACGTAATGTAGGTCAACTCCTGTGCTGTCATTGTACTGTAAATTAGGAGGTGTTAAAACAAAAACAAAAAACATTCATGAGTATGCGTACGAACACATGCATTTATTTTTTCATTTGTATTCACTTGTAATAAGTACAAAAAATAATTAGATTATAACTAGATTTTCATGTGAAAAAACCCAGTGTTTGCCGACTGTGAATTCACAAATTTTTCCAACCGCAAATTTAAAAACATGCAAATAAGTTGGCACCGATGAAAACCGCAAAAGTTTCTGGACGCCAAAGAAACCACTTTTACAGTATGCATTTTAGCATGATTGCTACACAAAAGATGTTTTGTTTAGCAACTTTTTCACATAGAAGTGTACAGTGAAGTGTTGAAAATGTTTCCTCAATGTCTAAAACCGCTAATCAAATGTGAAAAATTAAATTATTCTCTTAATAGGCCAGGAGATACTGATGCTAAATCTTCGTACTTTTTAGTTCAAACTAGATTCATTCAGCATTAGCGAAGTTTTTCCTCTGTATGTATCTTTGTATGGAGTAAGTAGAATGAATTGAAATTATGTTTTGCAAGCATGTATTGCCTATTGACGCAAATGTGCGACTTTGCGCTCTGTGAATTCACCCTACTTCCAATTCTTGCATTTGTTGTGGACGGAATCATTAGGGGATTTGAAAGTGTGCTAAATCTTTAATAGGGATATAATCTGTTTAGGGTGTCATTTGTGAATTGTTAAATTTTAAGATTCTTGAAGAAATTGCAGGTAGAAATGAGTTCATATCTTCCAAAGATAGTTAAAGGTTTGTGTTTTATCTTAATTTTGCATTGGAAACTGCTTCTAGATATGGATTTGAGCTTGTAATATTAGAAATGGATTGTTATCTAAAAACTAACATTCCTGACACAATTTTTTATTGCAAATTAGATCACTTTTCCTTTCCTAAATTGGCAACATTAAAGTTTTTGATTATCTTAAATTTTGAAATGATGAAATATGCTGTTACAAAATTGAATGCTTACTCCCCACCCAAAAATGTAGAAATTGCAAATTTTTGTGGAAAATAGTGATTTTTAGACGCTTACCGTGATGCCAGTATAAGGATTTATGACAATATTTGTGATTTTTTCCATGAATAATAATACTCCTTGTCAAACAGCAAACTGTTACAGAAGGGATAATCATTTCATAAGAGTTTGTGAAGAATTTGTAAAAATCTGTCTGGAGACGATTTTAGAGGTAATATGTATGTCTCGCAAGCATTTAATAATTTGATTGCATTGACATCTGATTGGGGTAAAACTCACTAGAATCAGGAAAAAGGAAAAACAAACAATCATGGAATATGGCTTATAGAACGACAAAAACTAAATGTTATTTGATAAGATACATATCAAATAAGGTTATGAGCTTGTTCTTTTTATTGGAATTCACTAAAATCTTTTGATTTTTGTATACTCATTAACTGCAAGACAAACAAATAGTGAATATTTTGATTTTAGGGTTGTGAGGTATGCATGTACACCACAGATGAGGAACCAATACACAACTATGGGTGTCACTACTGAGAAAATATCCGTATACATCAGAGAGCTAACCAATGCTAGGTTGTGACCCCAGGCTTTTGCAAGACAAATTGAATTAGACCTAGTATTGATTCACATTAAAGATCGCAGAACTTGACAATGCAGATAGCCTTGAAGCAAAACTATCAAGTCCTATCACTCAACTTAGATCAACCTGACTCCATCAGGGCTTTTGGCGACACGGGATGGATCGACAGAAGAGATAGGTTTGGAGAGAGAGAAGGAGAGAAAGGGAGAGAAAGAGATAGAAAGATAGATAGACAGATAGATAGATAGATAGATAGAGAGAGAGAGAGAGAGAGAGAGAGAGAGAGAGAGAGGGAAAGAGAGAGAGAGAGAGTCTGACTCCATCATGGCTCATGGCGACACGATGGATGGATGGAAGAGATGGGTAGAGAGAGAGAGGGAGGGAGGGATGGACAGAGGGAGGGAGAGAGAGAGAAAGAGAGGGGACAGAGAGAGAGGAGAGAGAGAAAAAGAGGAGAGAGATAGATAGATAGAGAAAGAAAGAGAGGGAAAGAGACAGACAGAGACAGAGATAGAGAGAGAAAGAGAGAAAGAGACAGAGAGAGAAAGAGACAGAGAGAGAAAGAGAGAAAAAGACAGAGAAAGAGAGAAAAAGACAGAGAGAGAAATAAGCAGTAGTGAAAGGAAGATATAAGGAGAGATGGAATGATAATGAGAGAAGGTTTCTGATAAGGAGAGGGAAGAGAGGAAAGTACAGAAAAATAAAGCGACAGAAATAAGTAGATATGTAAAGATGAAAAGAAAAAAAGAAATAGAGAGAGAAAAAAGATTGGAGGAATGGTGAATTGGGGGAGAATGGAACTAAAACAAAATGGGGATAAAATGAGAGATGATGACTCTACCAGGTCTCATGACATCAGGGGATGAAGAGATGGAATGAAGGATTGGGATAGAGAGTGAGTTAGGGGGATAGTGAGAAGGGTAACAAGTGCTAAGGGTGGAGTGGAGGGGCAGAGAGGAAGAGAGCGTCTGATAGAGATGGTTTAATGAAAGGACTATTAATATGACATTGTAATTTCACTGCTGAGTGCAAAAAGACTTTTATAAATTGACTAGCATTAAATCAAGATCTTTCTTACATCCAGAGACAACTTCCCAAATACCTCTATCCCACGAGGAATGAAGAATATGTAGAAAGCCTGATTGCTAGCAGATTTGGATCAAAACGAGAATTTGGAAGTGTGTGCCTGCGGTATCATGTATCCCGCTGCGGGCTAAAGGATGGTGTCGCTATGTGAAATTAATCAAAGACGACTGACAGTGTTAGGCCTTGAGATCCAGATTAAAGCTGAATTTTCTCATCGGGTATGTTTCTGATTGTCCAAAGTTATTAACTCGTTCAGATTAGATGGAGTCTGCTTGGAGCTTATAAAATATACTTGCAATTTCCATCTTATTGATAATGATTTCAAGACTAAACCTTTATTTTTGCAGGCAAGTTTTTAATCCAACTAAAGCTACAAGTAAAAGTTTTAAACTAAAAATTTTGTTTGTCCACACCTATGAAAGAAGAGTATCACTTTAAAAGTAAACAAAAAAATAGAAGTCAGAACAATTAGTACAAAATTGTTTATTCCACCTATTCATGATGACGTTGGGGCGGAATGTATGAGAAAAGTGGTTGAATTAATGATTGATGAAATGATAGTAAAATTATGAATTGTATGTCAATCAGAATTGATGCTTGGTTTTGTTTTATAGACTAAGATTGAAATATTTGGTAATCATGACTTACTTTAATGCACAGAATTCTGCTTGTCTGAATGTTGCAAAGGAAAATTCAGGAATGTGTAAACGTTTATCTGCAATAACTGTCAGCAGTGGGGAAAGTTAAAAGGAAGATCATGTGTGTTGAAGTGAGTTCTTGTTTACTGCGCTAGCACATTCACAATGATATGATATAACAAATAGTACAACAAATTCAAAATTTCACTCAGTAATGCCTGTTTTTATTTAATTTGTAGTTATATTTCCACATCTACTGTAGATCTATGTGTCTATCTATAGAATGGTTGAATTTGTCCATTTTTTTTTTCGTCTCCAGGTTTCTCAGCAGAAATAAAGGTTAACATACAATGTACACTCCCCAGATTCTAAAGTATATATGCAGGGGAGATACTTGACTAATGCAAAATCTGTGAATACATTGAGCAAAGGCAAATCAATGTTAGCCTTTTGTCTTTGATGTGTATTTCTGCAAAATGAGCGCTTTCACATGACAAATATGCAGTTCATGCACAAGTTTGCAGAATGGACATGATTGACTGACTCTTTAAAATTGTTTATTCAGACATAAAATTTCCATTTAAAAAAACAGTTTGCAAAGGCTGTTTAAGATTTTCCAGCTTGTTTCTTGCAGGTCGGGATACCATTCTGAGATTTGTTTTTTAATTTGTCTAATTTGTGTATACCAGTAAGCGAACACTGAGGCTGTGATTGCATTGATGATGATGCATTCTTTAACACTGCACTCACCCTAATGAAAGAGAGTGTTGTTTTTGTACTCGTGACACTGGCCTTAAAACCATCCATCTGTTTGATAGTTGTTTACATAGATTTTCATTCATATAGATGTGATTCCTATATAAACTGAGATGTTTATGTTTCTTGAAATAAGTCTGTCTTTTTAGACTACAACCTTCCAAGAAATTTTGGTTTGGTTTTATAAGTAGTTAATTCCATGAAAGGTACGAGAGACATCTAGTTGAGTCTGATATGTGTACTTAACACAGAATTTGAGTGATGTTTACGGTTTGAATTTTCAGAGAATTTGTCTTTGGCTTATGAATGTTTAATCTTAGCAGTAGTATATGACTTGTCCCCAGCTTCTTTTTAAGAACATTTTTTAATCTATTTGTATCAATATTGCAAATGTTTTCACATAGTGCAAAGCCAAAAACATATTTCTTTTACAGAAATGGGCAGAATTACTTAACTATCTTTAGTCTGTAAAACACTATATAAATTACAATGGCCAACCCACATTATAATTGTTGAATATTTTTGGGTATATTTTTTGAGCAAATGTGCACTGTTTTATATTTCTAGCAGATCCCAGCTACATGTATACATCTTAAACAGAGACCCCTAGCCACCTTTTGTGTAAGTCGTCTGATTTTACGCTTATACTGGTAAAACAATTAATGGCTCTTTCACATAACTCCCAGGGTCTAAAATGACCAATTGATTTGAAGTATTGTGCTAAAGCTCTCATGAAAACACCCATCACTGATTGGGCCATGGGAGTAAGGATACAAGAGGCCTAGGATTGTCACATCTTGAAGACATCTGATACGTTTCTTTTAATAAAAACCAATTTAAACTGTTTTGCAAGCCTCAGATGGGTGTCTCTCTAGGTGAAAGGTTTGTGAGCCTCGAGGAGAGACAGAGAGAGAGAGAGGGAGAGAGGGAGGGGAAGAAATAGAGAGAGAGAGAGAGAGAACTGAATGGAAAAGAAGGACAATGCAGATTATAATGCTGTAAGGTAGCGGAGGTATAAGTAAAGAAAGGTAAGAAGTGGAAGAGAGAGAGAGGGGCAGAGAGAGTGAAAGAAAGGGGAGGTAGAATGGAAGAGAGAAGAGAAGGGAGAAGGGAAGGGGGGAACCTATATTTTAAGACCAGGATGCAAAATGTAAGAAGAGGAAAGGGTTAAAAAATGTTGTGTTTCCCTTCTGATGATACCTTAATTATACATCTAACATCTATAGTAGATGTGGAAGTATCAAATTTGTTAAAAAAAACTGCCTAATTTACACAATAAGTTTTAACATTTATTTTTGCTTCATAAGAGGCCAATTTTTTGAAAACCATGGGAATATTTAGGAGAGTCACAGGTTGATGGTGATTTACCCCATCCTGTCGATTGTTGTCTTATTGTGCCTATATGTTATTCAAAAGCTATTTTCATGCTTTGAAAGATTATTGTAAAAAAATCTAAGGGCATTCTAATGGGTGAAAATTTTAGCAAATTCATCGCCCCAAAATTCACGAAAATATAACCCCAGCAAAATTATCAGCTTATACAGTATTGGACTTCCCTGGAAATAAGTTTTTTTTCCAAAGTAGTTCACATCGTGTAGCAAAAAAATTGATGAGACCTTGTCTGTCCTTCCCTTCCAATTCATATATTGATTTCATTTAGACTCTGTAATTTCTCTGACTGACAGAAAATGAGTGATAATTTTTCAGAGGTTCCTTTCAGTGAAGGCTGCCAATTTGCCACTCATTCCCTAGGGGAGTTTGAAGTAACGCTTGCAAGAGGCGGCAACTGTGCACTCTTTACAATAAGCTCTTCCAAATCTATTTCACTCTATCCTTTTGTATTTCATTTTTCATCAATATCTAGTCTTACACATCTTCATTCCGAATTATATTTCTCAATTCTGTCATTTCCGAGTGGATAATTGGTGTAGGCTTCGAGGGCAATGAATCTGAAAGGTTAGATTCGTTCCCAATTTTTGCTATTATATATTGGGTTACAGGTGATGGATAGACGTGGCTATTTTGATGTTCAATATTTTGTGACCCACAGGCAATTAGAGTTATGAAGAGATATGAAAGGTGTATTCATTCCAATATGGGTCACCCCGTTCAAAACGTCCTGAAAATACTTCATGAAATAGATTTAGAGATGAAGATTTAGAAGTAAGAAAATTGTTGCAAACTGGTAAGGGAAGAAATGTTTAAATTTCTGCACAAATTTTAACCCTTTGGTTGCTGTCCCACGCTCTTCCAGGCTTCTACCTGTGACGAGTGTAATTCACTGGTATTTGGGAAATTTGGCGAGTCCTCAACTTTGAAGTCTTGTTGCATCTTATCTCAATACTTTTTGGCTTCTACTGAATTGTCTTAGAAATTCCCTAGGCTTTTTTATATTCTGATAAAGACAATTTTTTAATTGAAATGATTCGATCAGATTTGGTATTTCATTGGTGAGAAGCTGACTTTATTTCTGACACCTTCGTAATCTGGGCTTCTTTAGCAGGTTTAGCTAGAAGACCATTGTCACAGACTGAACACTGTGTTTGGCTAAAAAGAAGCCAGTCTATTCAAAAGGGTTCACAAGAAATTTCATTCTAGGGTTAAAATTGTAAAATTAAAATGTTACTGACATACATATGGTGGTGATTTTTTTCCTGTGAAAAGGCAAACTTTTCCCATTCAATATATTTACAGCTTTGAGTTTCAGTTTTGTAACCTTGATCATTGGAACTTTTGGCACTTTTAAAGTTCCTACAGGCATCGTAGTGATGTTTACTAATCACGGCACAGATCTAGGAAGGGTAAGATGGCAGAGGGCATTCCTATCTTTCATTAGGGTCTCTGAGAGCTAAAAGTCAAGCTGGTTTTCAGGCCAAGTTTGTTTAGATAACTTGGATAAGACTTTTGTAGCTTCTATTCTAAGTAGTGTTTGTTGAGGTGCAGTTTCAAGAGGCCTTGCCCAAAGTTGCCTGATTACGGTAAGCTGGTGGCTCCCTGGAAAGAAGCTGACTTTTTGGTGAGAATTGTCAGATTTTAAGAAATTTTCCCTTATTCATGTATTGATTTCCTCCGTTGGATTGTGTTTGAAACAGAAAATGTCTCTAAATTCATGGTATAAATCTCCCTAAAATGTGAATTTTCAGGTTGGCAGTTTGCATGCTATGCTTCTAAAACATTTGAATCTTGTCTTCCTTTTAATCAATATCGTTTGTACTGCACAGCTGCTTACCCTATTGAAATATTGATAGGATGTATAATTTTTTCTAATTAGATACTTTTATCAATCAAGTAAATGATTTGTTTGGTTATAAATAATGGCACCCTTGTTTGTAACTATTTGAAAACTCCAGAAGTGAACAAAATACTGATCAATCAACATAGAAAATATTGAAAGCATGCCATCAATTCTTGCATTCTAAATTCAATATTTCAAAAAACTAAACCCTTTTTTAATTTCATGTGATATTTAGGGGAGTTGGTTTTGTGTACATCCAACTATGAAATTATCATTTTTAGCCTCAGACACTTATTAAGAAGAAAGTAATTTTGCCAAATCTGATTTTATTTTATTTATTTATTTCCATTTCGATAACAAACATTACAACAAAAAATAAGTGTGAACAATATTGAGTGAACATAAATTGAACAAAATTACAAAGGAGAACCATTTACAGGATAAATATTTACAGGATATTATTCTAGGATTGGTTCATCTTTGTGCAAAGAGATAGTGCATCGAACATTGGATCAAAATGTCTGGCTCTGCCATGAAGCATAGTGCCTCGGCACGAAGAAGATCTTCGTAACTGGGTTATAAGTGGTGCTTGAGATATAAATCTCTGTTTGCTTTCATGTAATAGTGATCAGAAAGAGATCAGACCAATAGACCTAAACATCCTTGGTGAAGGAGATATTGAGATAGATGTTTAAAGGGTGATATCAAAATATTGAATATCAAAGTGATATTCATTTTATTTGTTTATTTAGTCAAGAATATCTATTCTGGATAACAAGATCAGTTACAATTTGTTTTACATTATGGTCCAGAGATATCTGGGACTTGTAACATAAAAGAATTGAAAATTGAGTTTATCTCTATGGATTCCAAGTAGGGTTTTTATTGTATTTTATTTATAGAAATTGTTTTACTTTGGACTGACATTTACAATGGAGATTCCATTTCCCTGCTATGATAGTATTTTTATTTGAAATGCCTAGAAAAGAATAAGAAATGCCATGACACTATGTTTGATATGTTTTAACATTTCTTTACTATTAAATGTTAATTCTATTTAAATTTGGAATTTCAATTAATCAGGATATTTCGTCTGAGTCTTAGGGAATTCATTTCCTCTCAATATTTGACTGCTGAATACTAAGATTGATGCTTTTTTTCTCGTTTTGAAATCATGTGTGCAAGTCTACTTGTCACATGTCTAATGGATTTAGCAGTGGTGGCATTATGCACAATGTAACAAAATGAGAGTCTATTATCTCTGTATAATCTTGTTTATTCTGGATGCTATATACAATCTTTTTATAGGACTCTTTTTTTTAATCTGGTATCTCTTAAAGGTGCATAATGGATAATGAGTCGCTGTACATATTGAGATACACTATGTTCATGAATGGCTCTTGGAATCATGTGTTAGGATGGGTGTTCCGTAGTCTACAAGTACTGACTCTTGGAAGTGGTTTTCAGGAACGTTCATAGTGCACAATTAAGAATTGGCTTTCATTATGAATCGCTCCTTGGTTAGGGGAAGAAGAAGCAATATAGACACACTGCAATCCAAGCTGCCATCTAGTCTGCGATTGCAGGCTCTGTACCATGCATTTCATATTTATAAACACATTAAAAGCCAATGGTCTGTGCCTGCAGACTAGTCATGCAGTATTAAATCGTCTAGGTTGTATTATATGGGTTAAGAGTGCTAGAGCGTTATCTGCCCATGACAGAACACGAACTTTGAATTGCTTCTTTATTTATTTTCAGGGAAAGGGTGAAATTCCATCAAATAGGAAGGTGAATTACTGGTATTTGATTTGGATGTACGTGCCATGTTCCTTCTAACAAATCCCCTTGTGCTTTTAAAGCTCATTCTCACATTTGCGGTAAAATCCAGCATAACTTTGATATTCATTTTGTGGATCTTAAGTGCAGAAATATAAATGAGAGACACTTGGCTAATACTGAATTTAGTTGGCTTGATCTATGCAAATTTTACCATAAATTGTCAAGCGCCGTTCCTGTGTATTTCTGCACATACATATCGGAACCTGATATAAGTTTTTGCTTCCCTCTCAGCATATCTTTTCTTTGACATATATATCCTAATGTAGTAATAATAATTATACGTTCTTACATAGCGCCTAACACTGACTTTATCAGTCGTCCCTAAGTGCTCTACAATGTAGCATCATTACCCTGGCTTTAGCAGTGCAACTGTAAGTAGTGTGCTGCATTTCAAGAGAAAATTCTTGCCAGGTACCCATTTACCTCACCTGGGTCGAGTGCAGCACAATGTGACAATGCTCCAAGTATTTTAAGTACATTCAATTTATTCGTATTGGTTTTGCAATATTGGGGTCAAATTAATCAAGGACAAATCAAATTGCCACCCCTTCCTCCTATTGCTGAACCTCCGCCCTCCATGGACATTTTCATTTGTATCTCTCGCAATGGCTGGCAACTGGACCAGGGACAATTTATGCCTCTTTTACCAATCTCTTATCAGTAAAATCATGTCCTGCTGTGGTATATGATATTCGGTACGTGTCCTCAGCCTCCAAATACCTTTTTTTCAGCCGACACCAGCTTCTCCATCGGTATGCTTTACGACAACAATCAACATTGAAGCCGCCAAGGTTTGCTGTTAATTAAGTGACTTTGTAGGACTTGATTTACAGGGAACAGAGAAAGGTGTCAGAGAATAGCTGGCTTGTAACCAGCATTGCTGTATCTCATTGATGTCAGAAGAGTCGACAGTCTTGCCTGTATTTCTTTGTCAGTCATTCAAGTAATGGTATTTTATGTTGTGGTGTTAAGCTGTATGTATTATGGCAAATACAAACATCGAATACCCTATTTAAACTCATCTGGTTTTTAGTCGGCATTTAACCGACTAGTTTCTTATATGGTACTCGCACTGTTTTCCATTGTAAAGAGCAGTAAACTTTTTTTCCATCTGGGAAACAAGAAAAGAAAAGACAGCAATAGAAAGACGGGGAGGGAGGGGAGTAAGATAGATATTAGATAGTAGCATGAAAATAAAGTTCTTGATATGAAAAGGAAACTGATGATCCAAGTCAATAAACTGACAACTGATATTGGCTGTGATTTGTGTGCCAAACATCAAACTCAATATACACAGCTGACATACAGATGACATTATTTGGTCATCTTTCTCTTTGCACGCCATGATATTAATTTTTATTTTTCATCCACAATTTTTTCCGAATATATTCCAGTTTGTGGGAAAGCTGGCAATGATGATTGATTTTCTTTCTGTCTGGATTATCTCACCTAGAATTGATTAGCAAATATCTGGCAAAATAGGTTGAAATGAGTGAATTTTGTTGACAAAGTTATCATGGAATTTTGAAAATTCATCATGGAAAATCAGAGAATTTCGTTTTCTTATAGTGTAGTAGAAACCTTAAAAACCTCATCCAATGTATTAATATCTACTGTAGATCAATTAAGGTCAAAGTGATAAATAACTTAAAAGGAAATATATTTGCCAGCTCTTATCAGTGTGGTTATTTTTCAATTGTCTTATCTTATTTCATGTCTTTATGTCATTTTCAACGTAAATTCCCCCGATACTTATAACTTTTTTTCTAAAATAAACCAAAAATTTCATAATACAAATGATGACAAAATTTCAGAAAGACAATTCAGTCAAAAATACTTAAAGAATGCCTTTCACAGTGGAAGAAAGTGAAATGTGAGATCTTAAAATAAAATAATCCCTATTAATGAGATGAAAAAGTTTGAGGAGGCTTTCAAAATAAAAAGATTAGATACATAAATTGAAAGGACCCTCTTGCTCAAAAAGTCATGATTTTTTAAAGGTAAATTAAAAAAAAAAATTGCCTCATAACATTACACTAGTGCCTTGACATCAGTATCCAGTTATATTACAAGTCTAACTGTTTTCTGTCCATCTGAATTTGAGCATGTAAGACAAGACAAAGAACTAACTTCCTAGAAAAGCATCCAGATACCGTACACCATTCCCCATAGCTGTGTACCCACACAAGCTCAGTTACACTCACACCGGTTATTCTATCGTTTTTGGAAAGCAAAGTTTACCCCATCTATCTTACACCCCTGTTCACAATGTATCCAGCGGGACATTGATTTAGGCTCGGTTGTATCAATGTTTGAAGTAGGAATGGGCTAATTGTTTGTTCTAATTCAGTGTGGTTGCCTGCAATAAAAATCAATTAAAGTTAGATTTTTTTAAATGTCTACGAGACACAGTAAGATATTAGATACTGTAGAATAGAATGAATATACAAATCTTTGTAGTTGCGCTGTAAATTTCGGCTGTTGGCATTAAGGACTGGTCTCACTTTCTCTCCCAGTGTAAATATTCAAATTTAAATGGTAAACCCAATATCTTTAAAGGCAACCTCAACTAAAGCTTTGCTTTTACGATTTTCACCTCCTTAATTTTTTTTTAAAACTGTGCTATCTTGTATTTATTTTGTTTTCGAAAAGTAAATAGATATTCTACAATATTAAATTTTCTCTCTTACTCTCTCTATTGCTCGGCATGATTTTTTTAGTTTCGATTTAATATTTTTAATTTGGTTCAGCTTGATTTTAACATGAATTACATTCCATTTTCTTTATGCTTTACATGTCTGGGGTATAGGATACTCTGCAAAAATAACCTAATAAAATGAGAGTCCGAACCAACAACATGCTGTCATGATAAACAAAATTACAAGCTCGAAACGGAGGGACCGATATTTTAGAAAATATCCGCCCTTTGTTGTTTCTGAGCACGGCCGCTTTCTTTTCCTTTATTTCGATAAATTGCATTAAGCAGGGAAAATGAGTGGATTATTACCCCAGGGAATGACCTATAACTTAATTTGAAAATTTCCACCTTCGTTTAAATCACCTGAAAATGTCCTCCTTCGTGTATCACCTGAACGATTCGCTTGCCTCTCGTGGTGGGTGCCTTTCATCTGGAATGAGAATTTTCCCTCTTAACTGTGTTTTTGTAACGTTTCTTATAGGTATTGTTTGATTTTGACGAGGATGGTAGTGACGATGGTGGTTGTGGTGATGATTATGATGATGATGATGATAAGGATGATGATGGTGGTGGTGGTGATAATGATGATGATGATGTTAATGATGATGACGAGGATGGTAGTGATGATGGTGGTTGTGGTGATGATGATGATGATGATGATGGATAATAATGATATGATCCACAGTATTTATATTTCAATGGGCTTTTCTGTCAAAAAAGATATGTTGTTTGATCGGTTAAATGATTTTTTGAAGCAAAGCAATCACTGTGATATTGGCATGTGTTTTCCTATGATGTTGTATGCTTTGATAGTGAAGATGTTGCTGGAAATTATTTACAGTTTTCCTTCTAATGTCACTTTATTAGATCCATTTTGGTGATCTTCAAAAAAACATTTTAAGCAAACTTTCTTGCCCTTGATGCAGGAAAGGTCACAGATAGTACACCACAATTTTTTATTTTGTATTCTTCATGGTATACAAATTGTGTAATATCTGGGTAATGTATGCAAAATGTACCAGATAACCCTGCTGATCTTACAATTATATATCAATAACCTAGAAACATTCAGCATCTGTCAATTCATGAGGATTGTTCCAAATTTTAGCCTCCATGGGATGTCTTTTTATTTGGACAGGAATAAGAAAATAACTGGGGTTTGGAGGGCACTACTCTCAAACCATTCCAAAGCAACATAGTTTTGAGGATAGTTTTTAAATATTAGCCATCATGATATGCATTCATTAAGTTAGATCATTTTCCAGGGTTGGGACGGACTGTCAAATAAAGTGGGTGATTGTTTTGAAGTTTAGCCATATGGCAATGCATTTATTTAGTTATATGGACGTTGGCACTGGTTTTGGAGCGACTCCCATCAAATCAATATGGAGCAAGCCATTTATGAGAATTGTTTTGAATTTTAGCTGCCATCGGATGTGTATTTATTTGGTTATAAGAACATTGGCCCTGGTTTTGGACAGGATTGTCGTCAAATCAATATGGAGTAATGGATTTTGGTTTTGGGGTAGAGAGAATCATCTGGAAGGTGGTAGAGTGCTCATGACATGTTGACCCGGGGATGATATGAAGAGGGTATCCTGGTGAAAGTACTTGGATGAGAGAGAGATAGGGGGAGAGGGATGAAGATTTGGTCTGGGCAAGAAAAATATTCTTTAATTAAAAAAATCAGACAAACAGATTTTAAGAGAGAAGAAGAAGGGGGAGAGAGAGAAACGAGGGGGAGCGATAGAGGGGAAGAGAGGGAGAGTGAGAGAGGGAGGGAGAGAGGGAGGTAGAGAGGGAGGGAGGGAGAGAGGGAGGTAGAGAGGGAGGGATGGAGATAGAAGTATGAGACAGACGTTGGGAATTAGTGCGGGGGAGGGGGCGAAATAGGGATCTGCAGCCCCCAATTTTTCTGCTAATGCATTCAAATATATAGCAGTGTGTAAAAATATAAACTACAGCCATGCCACATATTATTTTTTGTATAAGGTATATAAATGGGAGATAGAAAGGAGAGTGAGGTAGAAAGAGAGAGAAAAAAAGATAGTGATTTCAATATTTGTTTGAAAGACAGTTCTTGCAAGACTTTTTTTGTAAATTGTAATTTCAGAAAAAGAGTTGATGAAGTAGATCGAGATTAAACGCAGAGAAAGAAAGAGAGAGGGAGAGAGAGATCTTGGTGAAAGAAATACACAAATGGGAAAAGGAGATGAAAATTTCAGAAGAGAGCGTTAGAGCAAGTGATATTAAATAATCATTTTACAACTTCACATCTGATAAAATGGTCTAAATTAATATAGTTCTGAGAGTTGTACAGTGGTTGACTGAAGTATACGGCAAGTAGACCATACATCCTAGCTCTTCCTGTCATGAATAGGTACAATCTATGAAAAGAAAGTTTAATTTGACAGGAATTCTGCCAGGCACAGCTCTTTTTCTTCAAAAAGATGTACCATATATGAGGGTTTTTGTTCATGTTCTAGATTACAGTTTCACAGAATAAGACGAAGACAAAGCGAAGAAAAAGTACATGCGGCATTCATCACGTGTGCGGCGTTTCGTGTTTTGTCTAGCACGTCGTTATAGATTCAGTTCCTTGCTTGATTATGGAGTGCTTCAGAGCGGGGAGAGTAAATATCACATGAAATATTGAAAAGGGTAAACCTCTCTTGTCTTTGAGAGCATGTCGAATCCTTAGTGTCGTACCTTCTTCAGACCATCAGAAACTTGAGATTTGTTCGAGGAAATGTATCAATTAACATTCATTAGATGGGCGCATGTATAATTTGAAGAAGTGTGAAAATAAATGTCAAATACCACTATAAACTTTAGTTTGTGACAAAAGTTTTACAATCAATGAATTTATAGAATGACATAACTTGATTCTTTAAATCCTGTTTCAGTTCCATGTTATGATTTCACTCTTTGGAAAATGAAAATATCAACAAAAGTTGTGAGAATTCATTTTATGGATTAAATTGTGTTTTGCAATAGATAGTTCAGTCAAATCCATTAAAACAGAGACAAATTTGAAATCTTAATTTCTTTTTAGAATGATTTCATCATATTCCTAAAATTGCTTACATTCAGACTTCTTTACATTGCAATCAGATAATGTTAAAATAATGGTATCAATTTTCATTCTTTGCACTCAGTTGGGTCTCAATTCAGATGCACTGTAACATGACCGAGAAAAGAATTTTTCTTTTACACATGTAGCAATATGCCTTGAATTTTAGGTTGTCTGAAACATCCTAATGGGAAAAGTAGACATCCCTAATGCCAAATAGTCATCGCAACGCAAAGAGTTTGCCCGAACTGTGGGATTTCCCCAATAAAATGTCAAAATTTGAATTACTGTGGCTATATGTAGGCTTTTTAGTTGCAGACATTCTGTACTTTATAAAGTCTCCCTCCGCAAAGCTAATCTCTGTTTTGGATAACGGAAGGCCATTTGGAGAGAGGAGAGAAAATGGCTTGAAGTAACAACATGTTGTCTGAAGATGATAATAGATGATGTACTCCTAAAGAACTTACAAATCAAGCATTCTTGTGTTCTGAAAATAGCTTTCAGTCAGATAATGTATGCTTGAGCCATTTGAGTATATCATGATGTAGAGAATCAATCGTTTACTGCTCCTTCCTTATCTTGACTATGAGAGTGTTGCTCAAAGGTTGCAATTGATCGCAAGTTGCAGTTGATCGGAAGACGCCAATCAAAATCCTTGTTTCATGCGCGTCTTGTGAAATGCGCACACCGCGCGCGAATGAAATTGCGTGTTACAATTTCCAAAGTTGCAGTTGATTTGCATTTGATTATGAGCAACACCCCATGAGTGATAAATAATGTAATAAGATAATTTTTATAGGCAGTCACTATATGGATATATTCTACTGCGCTGTGATGTAAAGGGTCTATGGATATTGTTACTAAAATAACGCATAAAGGTACAAGATATTATTGATCATTGATATCAGTGATTTGATGTATAATATTGTCATATTTTTCTTTTCGTACTAGACAGACAGTGTAGAGCAAGAAATTTCTTTAATGATTTAAATCAATATAATCAAATGAAATGACTAATTATCTTTTTCTTGATCTTTTATCTTTATTTCAGATGCGAGCAAGGGATGTCCCTCCGTTTCTACCTCGCAAGGTAAGAATAGAAACATTTTTTTTTTATAATTTCTTTGTCAATTTTGTTGGCATTTTTCTCTTGGTTTTTAGATGTATTTTGATGATACATTTAATCAGGTGTGAAACAATCAGTGCTTCCTACCATTAGCTGAGATTTCTGGCGGTAATATTTTATTTTCATATCACCATTTTATGTGGAAAATCATTATGTTACCACCCAGTATTGTTCTATTGTTATATTTCATTGTATTCTAAATCTATTGTGTCCAAATTATAATGTATTCAATGTTTAATGTACTACAGCATCATGAGCATCATTATTCACGGACCAGTGGGCTTTAAAAGAAATCACCATTATTGTCATTATTATTATCATTACCCAGTATGTGAGAGAAAGCAATATTTTATTGATTAAGAAAAAGAGAGATAAAAGAAAGGAGGGGAAGCAAACAAGATAAGGGGATAGAGAAAGAAAGGAAAATAGAAACAGATAGAAAAAAGTTGGAAAATCTTAACGAATTACTACATCCGCTTACATTAATTCTTGTTTCATGTTTATTGCTTATTAGTTTGTATCAAAATCAAACAAATGGAGTTGAATTATGCTTTATTATAATACTTATGTTTGAAATAGTAGCATTATTGGTCTTAACATATTTTGTAAGGTCAGAAATATTAACATCTTCATTCTCATTGTGTCAGTTCCAATAAAGGAATATTGAACCTGATAAAATGCAATAGGGCGCTTGACAAAATTATAGGGCCATCTGTATGCAAGACACACAAAGTCCATTGCCGTGGCAAAGGAAATGAAGCATTTTACTTGGCAATATTTTGGGAGTGAAAACGGATATTTAGAAACTGCTTCTGACGGAAAGGTTGTCCGAGAACGTGAGAGTGATCTTCCGTCTTCTGGTGAGGAAAGCGGCGACTCGACCAGCGTCAATCAAAGTGAGGGAGCGATCAATTACAGCCTGATCGTGAGACGTTTACACCGCGGGTGAACCATTATCGTTTGTAATGACATATGAGAATCAGATGNGTTGTATGGTAGTCTGCAAGTACAGACTCTTAGCTTTGGTTTTCAGCAACGTGCATCATGCAAAATCAAGAATCGGCTCATGGCCAGATGATATAGAAGCAATACAGATCTATTCAACCTGTGATGTACAGGTAGTCTGCCATTGCAGGCTGTGTATCATGCATTGCTTATTCACACACCAAAAACCAATGGTCTGTGCCTGCAGACTAGTTGTACAGTATTCTCTAGTTTGTATTATATGGGTTAAGAGTGCTAGAGCGTTATCTGCCCATGACAGAACACGAACATTGAATTGCTTCTTTATTTATTTTCAGGGAAAGGGTGAAATTCCATCAAATAGGAAGGTGAATTACTGGTATTTGATTTGGATGTACGTGCCATGTTCCTTCTAACAAATCCCCTCGTGCTTTTAAAGCTCATTCTCACATTTGCCGTTAGATCCAGCATAGCTTTAATATTCATTGTGTGGATCCTAAGTGCAGAATTATAAATGAGAGATACTTGGCTAATACTGAATTTAGTTGGCTTGATCTATGGGAATTTTACCATTTGTTAAGCATCGTTCCTGTGTGTTTTTCCACATAAAGATCATTCATTCATCTTCGCTTCCAGCTAGGCATATCTTTTCTTTGTTTTCTTAATGTGTTAATGTATTAGGATGAATATGACACTGCTCCAATTATTTAAAGCACATTCGATATTCTCGTATTTGTTTTGAAATTTGGGGTCAAAATAATTAAAGACAAACCAAATTATCAGACCTATTCCATTTGCACCCCCCCCTTCCCCGTCCTCCCTGAACATATTAAATTTTATCTCTCGCAATTGCCGGCAACTGGACCAGGGGCAATTTATGTCCCTTCTACCAATCTCTTATCGGTAAAATCATGTCCTGCTGTGGTATATGATATTCGGTACGTGTCCTCAGCCTCCAAATACCTTTTTTTCAGCCGACACCAGCTTCTCCATCGGTATGCTTTACGACAACAATCAACGTTGAAACCGCCAAGGTTTGCAGTTAATTAAGTGACTTTGTAGGACTTGATTTACAGGGAACAGAGAAAGGTGTCAGAGGTGGCTTCTAACCAGCCTTGCTGTATCTCATTGATGTCAGAAGAGTCGACAGTCTTGCCTGTATTTCTTTGTCAGTCATTCAAGTAATGGAAATTTATGTTGTGGTGTTACGCTGTATCAATTTAGGCAAATACAAATTTTGTGGTGACCCTCTGTATCTAACACTCATCTGATGTTTGCAGAGCTGCCAAGTCTCCCTGATTGAGCAGGAGACTCCCTGAAAATTATCTGATATTTTAGTGAGAATTGTCAGATTTTCAGCGATCTCCCTGATTCATGCATTGATTTCCTCCTTTGGATTGTGTGTTATAGTGGAGGATCTCCCTGATTTCATGGTAAAATCTCCCTGAAATGTGAATTTCCAGGTTGGCAGCTTTGTGTTTGGTCGGCATTTGACCGACTAGTTTCTAATATGGTACTTGGACTGTTTTCCACTTAAAAAAAACCAAAACTTTTTGCCATCTGGGAAACAAGAAAAGAAAAGACAACAATAGAAAGTTAGGGGAAGGGAGGGGAGTAAGATAGGTTGGAATTTGGAATTTATTCATTTGAAGGTCATCGACATATACAGCCAACATATTAGATGGTAGCATGAAAATGAAGTTCTCTATATGAAAAGGAAACTGATGATCCAAGTCAATAAAGTGACAAGTGATATTGGGTGTGATTTGTATGCCAAACATCAAACTCAATATACACAGCTGACATACAGATGACATTATTTGGTCATCTTTCTCTTTGCACGCCATGATATTAATTTTCTTTTTTTTTCACGATTGCTTCCGAATATATTTCAGTTTGTGGGAATAACTGGCAAAGATGATTGATTTTCTGGCATTTTGGATTATCTCACCTAGAATTGACAAGCAAATATCTGGTCAAAATAGGTTGGAATGAGGAAGTTAACTTGACAAATTTATCATGGAATTTTGAAAAATTTATTCGGGAAAATCAGAGAATTTCATTTTCTTATAGTGTAGTAGAAACCTTAAAAACCTCATCCAATGTATTAATATCTACTGTAGATCAATTAAGGTCAAAGTGATAAATAACTTAAAAGGAAATATATTTGCCAGCTCTTATCAGTGTGGTTATTTTTCAATTGTCTTATCTTATTTCATGTCTTTATGTCATTTTCAACGTAAATTCCCCCGATACTTATAACTTTTTTTCTAAAATAAACCAAATATTTCATAATACAAATGATGACAAAATTTCAGAAAGACAATTCAGTCAAAAATACTTAAAGAATGCCTTTCACAGTGGAAGAAAGTTAAATGTGAGAGCTTAAAAATAAAATAACCCCTCTTAATGAGATGAAAAAGTTTGAGGGGGCTTTCAAAATAAAAAGATTAGATACATAAATTGAAAGGACCCTCTTGCTCAAAAAGTCATGATTTTTTAAAGGTAAATTAAAAAAAAAAATTGCCTCATAACATTACACTAGTGCCTTGACATCAGTATCCAGTTATATTACGAGTGTAACTGTTTTCTGTCCATCTGAATTTGAGCATGTAAGACAAGACAAAGAACTAACTTCCTAGAAAAGCATCCAGATACCGTACACCATTCCCCATAGCTGTGTACCCACACAAGCTCAGTTACACTCACACCGGTTATTCTATCGTTTTTGGAAAGCAAAGTTTACCCCATCTATCTTACACCCCTGTTCACAATGTATCCAGCGGGACATTGATTTAGGCTCGGTTGTATCAATGTTTGAAGTAGGAATGGGCTAATTGTTTGTTCTAATTCAGTGTGGTTGCCTGCAATAAAAATCAATTAAAGTTAGATTTTTTTAAATGTCTACGAGACACAGTAAGATATTAGATACTGTAGAATAGAATGAATATACAAATCTTTGTAGTTGCGCTGTAAATTTCGGCTGTTGGCATTAAGGACTGGTCTCACTTTCTCTCCCAGTGTAAATATTCAAATTTAAATGGTAAACCCAATATCTTTAAAGGCAACCTCAACTAAAGCTTTGCTTTTACGATTTTCACCTCCTTAATTTTTTTTTAAAACTGTGCTATCTTGTATTTATTTTGTTTTCGAAAAGTAAATAGATATTCTACAATATTAAATTTTCTCTCTTACTCTCTCTATTGCTCG
>BQKZ01002291.1:56801-73677 GCA_036244855.1 Temnopleurus reevesii | reverse complement strand
TGATGATGATGATGATGATGATGATGATGATGATGATTGATGATGATTGATGATGATGATGATGATGATGATGATGATGATGATGATGATGATGATTGATGATGATGATACTAATGGTGATGATGATGATGCTGATGATATTTATGATAATCATGATGTTAACATGACGTTGATGATGAAGATGATTATGACGATGATGGTGATGATTGTGAGATTGATTATGATGATAGTGATAGTGATGATGGTGATGGTGATGAAGATAATGTCGATTATAAAGATGTCTTCTTTATGCGTCAAGAAACAGTCCTGAGTTAAGCAAAGTCCAGGGTCGTCTTTCATAAAGCTATTTGTAGATCTACGCACAGCTCTATGATTGACTGGTGACCCTTTCCTGCATTCAATGATAACTCTCGTCTCTTTATCACAACTGAGAAAGGGTTACCGATCGTTCTTAAAGTCCTGTGTAGATATACTCACAGTTTTCTGAAACACAACACAGGCTAGAATTATCTCCTGGGTTTCGTAAAGCTTTGCGTAGATCTACGCACAACTGTACGAATGACTGGTGATCCTTTCTCGCACTCTTGATAACTCCCGTCTCTGAATCGCGACTGAGAAAGGTTCACCGGTTGTTCATAGAGTCATGCATATATATACACATCTTTATGAAACACAACCCTGGCTAGAATTATAATCCGGTTTGTGTTTCGTAAGGCTGTGCCCAAATCTACGTACAATTGTACGTATGACTGATGATCCTTTCTCGCACTCTTGATAACTCCCGTCTCTGAATCGCGACTGAGAAAGGACCACCGGTCGTTCATAGAGTTGTACAGTGTACATAAACATACACGCAGCTTTCTGAAACACAACCCAGGCTAGAATTATCCCCTGGGTTGTGTTTCATAAAGCTGTGCGTGCGTGGATTTACGCACGACTGTACGATTGACTGGTGATCTGTTCTCGCACTCATTGAGAACTAATGATGTCGATGAAGATGTGTTCTTTGTGTTCAAGAAACAGTCTTACATTAAAGCGAAGTCCACGATTATGTTTCATAAAGCTGTTTGTAGACCTACGTACAACTGTACGATTGACTGGTGATAACTTTCTCGTACTCATTGACAGCTCTCTAAATCGTGACCGAGAATGGGTCACCGGTCGTTCATAGAGTCTTGCATAAATACATGCACAGTTATCTGAAACACAATCGAGGCTAGAATTATCTCCTGGGTTTCGTTTCATAAAGCTGTACGTAGATCGGCGCACAACTGTACGACTGGCGATCCTTTCTCGCACTCATTGATAATACCTGTCTCTGAATCGCAACTGAGAAAGGGTCACCAGTCGTTCATAGAGTCATACGTAGATATATGCACATATTTTTGAAACACAACCCAGGCTAGAATTATCTCCAGGGTACTTTGTACAGTTGTGCGTAGATCTACGCACAGCTCTATGATTGACTGGTGATCCTTTCCTTCATTCAATGTTAACTCCCGTCACTGAATCGCGACTGAGAGAGGATCATCAGTCGTTTGTACAGTCGTGCTTACAGCTTTATGAAACCTCGGCTTGAATTATTGCCTGAACTTCCCCTCGAACTGCCAATTTGTAAAAATCACAATCAAATAATTGAACACTATAAAGAAACTATACTTGAATCAACAAAATGCAAGTTTGTATTTTTTTTTATTGATTTAAATCATTAACCTCAGCAGAACTCAAACCAGAATCCATCTGCTTGTAAACCAACCTCGTAATCATTACAAAAACTAACAAAATAAGTCTTTGCAAGCTGAACATTAAGGAAGAATTCTTATCAACATCTCTCATGATATTAAACATTATAGGGCGGTGTTTAACCAAATCGTTCTTAAATTTATACATGACTTTAAGAACGACTGGAGTACTTTAACAAAGTAATACACGTAAGATTTTTGATCAATTAGCACAAGAACTGATACCAGTTGTGCTTAAAGTTGTTTTTAAATTTTTTTTTAAGTTGGTGAAACACCGCCCAGGTCTGCCAACTATCACTCTTTGTTAGTGAGACTCTCAAAATCTTTTCTGTGACTTCAGTCTTCTCTGACTGAAATTTTCACCTACTTTTACCTTTGGATTGTTATACTGGCCTATGGAAGACCCACTCACAACTAGTTATCAAAGTTGGCAGTCCTGATTTCATAGATTCTTTCTTACAACTTTGTGATTTTTTCTAGAGTTAACAACATTTTGTAAGTAACTGCTTCAACGACTAAGTGCCCAAAAATATATACATGCTTCTCAAATGCAACTTTACAAAATACACAGAAAACAGTTACAAAATATAGCAAATCTTTACAAGATCGTGCAAAATTGATTTTTTTTTTTAGTATAAAAATTGTTCTTTTAACATTTTGATGTTTTTATTTAGCGAAGTTCCTATAGCTGATCTGAGGAACTTTTCTTATATTTCTATCATAATTCGCCAAAGCAGCCATAATTTTGGACCTTCAAAACCTTAATATCCTATACATTTGTAAAATGCTTCATTCGCAAACCTCTCACTATATTCATTTTTTTTTTTTTTACTATTTTTCCTTAATGGTACAAGCTTTTAATATTTTTTTTTCTACATTTTATTGAA
The DNA here is from genome assembly GCA_036244855.1 of Temnopleurus reevesii. Taxonomy (NCBI): domain Eukaryota; kingdom Metazoa; phylum Echinodermata; class Echinoidea; order Temnopleuroida; family Temnopleuridae; genus Temnopleurus; species Temnopleurus reevesii. Next base: position 71,048 of record BQKZ01002291.1, on the reverse strand, counting down.
CATTTTCCATTGGTTTTGTTTTGAGGTGCCAAAATTATGTCTGGTTTTACCATCTTAATTTATGTAGATATAGACTGAATTAAACAGGTCAGTGATAGGAACTTAGCAATATGGTGGATAAAATGACAAGGGCTAATGCTAAATTTATACTTCTAGAGCACATTCTTTTATTGTGTCGGACATAATTCAAGTCCAGGGGGGGTGTTTCATCAAGATTTGTCGCAGCAACAAGGAGTCATTTTCTCACAGTTCCCATAGCAACTGTCAGCGATAGTGCTTTTCATCCAATCACAATCAAGGAATGTGTCAGCGCTGACTAATTCTCTCTGCGACAAATCTTGATGAAACACCCCCCTGTAGTCAACAATGGTATTTTACTTGTCTTTCATTTGTTCATTTCAGTGGAACATCTTCCTAATATTCTTTATTACAATACAACACATTGTGCAGACATGAGAATACATTTTTATGAGGAATAAATAGAAAACTGCTTATAAACTATTTCAAACATTACAAATCTACATAGTACCTTCATTTATTTGACAAGTTATGCTCAAAATTTATTTGGTTTTTGCTTATCAAAGATTTATCTTTGAATACAATTTTTTGTCATCTTTGAGCGATTAAAGCAAATAATTTAGCAAAATTGAATACTATCTACATGTAAAAGAGCATAGATAATCTTCATTTCTGCCTTAACTGATGCATTTAATGCTCATTTGCGTTTAATTTGTTGTTTTGAATAATAACGCGTGAGATACAATATATGTACAAAAAAGCTACATGCACCCTCATAGCGCATACAATGTACATTTTTTACATATTCATGTATATCTGACTATAATGTACCATTCAAAACACATTATTCATCTTCAAAATCATAACTGCAATGTTGCAGCCCAATGAATTAAAAGTACATTTACAATTAAAGATAACCATTTGGTTATTATTCAATATGTTTGTTAAGATGTTTGTATGAACATTTGTACAATTTGTTACATGGCATTTTACAGTACATGAGCAGTATACAAATACATGTCATTAATATATGGCGAAAAGATGGAGATATAGATCGCAAAGTTAGACCAAAAGATGGAGAGACGAGAGGAGAGCAGAGAAGAGGAGTGAAGAGAAGAGGAGAGCAGAGAAGAGGAGTGAAGAGAAGAGGGGAAGAAGAAGAAAAGTGAGACAATATTAAAATTATCATGAACACTCTCTATTTGAATACATTACATATTTTTTTTTATCATTTGTATAGAAATCTTTAAAATGTTTGCACCTGAATACACAAAAATGATGCCCAAAACATGTAGCTTTGTAAACTTTTCAAATTGATCAACCACAAGTACAGTCTAACCTCGTTATAACGAGGTCGTTGGGACCAGAGGAATTACCTCTTTATATTGAAACCTTGTTATATCATAGTCAAAATACAATAAAATACAAAGAGACAGGACCAGGAAAATTACCTTGTTATAACGAGAGCTCGTTATATCAGTGCTCTTTATAACGAGGTTTGACTGTATTGTCATTATTATCAAAATAATCATCACACATCACTATCGTAATCAACAACAACATACTCATTATCAACATCATCATTGTTGTTTTTAATCATCATCATCATCATCATCAATTTCACCATTATTTTAATACATTGAGGTTACTAACATCAAATCACAGGTTGTTGGACAATAAATTCAATTTGGTAAAGAAGATATCATAAGGCATTCTCTTTTCACCACTCATCCACTCTCTTTTTTAATACAATAATATGGAAAATCATATTCCCTATTTTTTCTACTCTTGTTCTCATCATAAGGGGGTACTCTAAACTGTAATTAGTGGTGTCCAATACATTCAGTACTCCCTATCAAATGTAAAAGGAGAGCATTTTGGTCAGCATTAACCCTATAAGTACTGAATGGAGAAGGTCAAATAAAATTTATAGATGCTCTCAACCTTACAGCCTGAAAAAGGAATGATACTGCTCATACTGAGAAAAAAATAATTTCCATTTGTTCATAATACTTAAAGATCTTTTGTTAAACTGAGAAGGGTGATTGTGAAGAGTAGCATACATTTTGAAGTACAGTGAAACCTCTTTATATCTAGGTCCTTGGGACCATGAAAATTACCTTGTTATATCAGGTTCCTCACTGTATCAGGATAAATGTACAAAGAACTATGAAGAGCTGTTACCAATAAAGTCACCTATATCCGACCTCTTTATAACGAGGTTCCACTGTAGTACAATACGTGTAAGGTACGTTCCTTTACAATTTTTCACATCAGAGTATATTATGAGTAGTTTTTCTAGTACAGAAGTGATTTCGCGCAGAGCAAATAATAAGTGCACTTTTGTGTACTAGAAAAACTACCCATAATGCTCCCTGATATAAAACATCCGTAAAGGCGCGTATTATCACTGCAGATATCATAAAATTATATGGAAATAGGAGATTGGAATGATGAAAACTTTTTCTTTTACAATTCATATCGGTTGGGAAGTCTGAATAAGTATGCACAAAACTGCCATTGGGCAAGAGTAATTTGAAATCTGGAATCTTTATAATAATAGTTTGCACTGAAAACAATAATTAATGAAAGGCAAGTGAAACTGTAAAGAATTTGTGTCTGGGTAAGATTCAAGTATTTCAGAGTTACTTGCATTTAGCAAAATTTGGATTTCATCAAATATATGGCAGCTCATAAGAACTAAGACTTTGGGTAAAATTCTGTTCCTAAAAGCCCCATTTAAAAGACAAAACTTTGGAAACTATCGTTTTCATATGCATAGAAAATTTGACAGAGCCATATAAACAGTGCAATTGCAAATTTAACATCATGAATATTTGTCCAACATAATGAAAGCAAATATAAATTGGAAAAAATGATCATTTGGCATACTTGCTTCCTAAAATACACAAATACTTGAACTTGAACAATCATGAAAACTTAATAAAATTATTCTTTGAAACTTCATTGATCTCGCAATGACAAAACCTTTAAAAAACAAGGGAGAAGAAGACAAAAATGGAAAACGTGATTTTTAGAGCTTCATACCGACGTAAGTTTTGATAGAAAAATTGCTTAATATGAATAATGTTACTATAAAAATTCAATTGCTTCAATTTTTTGATTATCTTAATTTAAATTACTCAAGTACAGTTATCATTATTTTTTGTAATTAAATACATTTCAGGAAAATTGCTGTGAATTAGAAATGCTTTTCAGTTAAGTACAGGAAGTTGAATGGATGAATGGTACATGCAAAAAAAAAAAGATGTTGAAATTACATCAAAATGTCCCTGTGCTCATAACATGTCTAAACCTGATTCCATACATAACCAAAGATAACATGATTCTTAGCTAAAGAATCTTGGAGAGTGAACATTTTTGTAAGAACCTTTCATTTCATAACAGTAATCACATACTACTATAAATGTGCATACATATATGATAAAAATCAAATACGTTTGTGACCGATTTATATTTCAGGAATACAGTGCTAAAAATTGTAAGTGAATTTGAATACATAGTGATGATTTTTTCAGTGAATTTGAATACATATTGTGTGCATTGTGCACTAAAAGAATAGCAGTGCTCTCCGGTGACATTCTAAAGAGTCATTCAAAAATATTTTTCTAACAGTTTTGAAGTATTCCGAACACAAGAACACAATTATGTTCTTAATCCAGATGGGAATACTTAAATTTCTAGCAATGGCTCATAAAATGATTGATACAGTAGGGTGTCATTTTAACCCTTTGGAGGTGTCGAGCTAATAAAGAAGCCGAGCATAGTGTTCTAATCTTCAGCTGACATATCTTAGGCCTGTTGCTGTTTCTACTGTATGATAATGTACTCAGAACTACGCTGATACAAGACCTCAAAATTGTGCAGAGTCTGTAAAAGATGGGAGTCTACACCCTTAAAATCTCAAGCCAGTGAGACCCCTGAATCTCCAGCCAGCTCTTCCTGGGCTTGTAACTGTATCTATTGTCAAAACTTGGCGGAGTCTGTAAAGGGGCGAAAATTTACAACCCTTAAAGTGTCGAGTCAGATCATCCCCGGTTTCTAGCTGTATTTGTTTTGCAGAAATATAATCACAACTATGCTCATACAAGAGCACAAAAACTGGGTGGGGTGGGTATAGGGGTGCAAGATTACACCCATGAGTCTAAGGCCGGTTCATCCTGGGCTGGAAGCTGTATTTGCTTCACAGGAATATAATCCCAACTATGCTAATGTGTGGCAATAAAAACTGTCTCCAATGATCCAATTGGGGTTGTAGTGGGGTACTGCTACAAAACTGGGAGGAAGGGGGGGGGGGGGGGAAGGGGGCAATAAAAAGGGGTGTAACATTACACCCACGAATCTCCAGCCGGTTCGTCCTGCGCTTGTAGCTGAATCTGCTGCGCTGTACTGTAATCACTGTAATCCCTACTGCGATCGTATGGGTCTTCGTGATGGCTCATCGAGTGATTCACTGAAGCATAGTTTGAATGCTCCACCTGCGGCTCTGGGGCCTGGATACAGAAAATGAGAAAGAATAATAACCCTTTAGCGCTACAAACCCACTTGCCCGCATGCCCGAGGCAACAAAATGAAGCTGTCGGGCAAGTAAATGAAATTGTCACTTGCCCAAAAGGGCAAGTACATGTAGCACGTTTTTCTAGTGTTCATCTGCGTGTACAAATTGGCATAGGCCATCAATTTGGGGCAAAGGAAATTTTGTTCGGGCAAGTGATTTGAAAACTTGGTTGCCCAGCTGGGCAACTGGTGAAAAAAATTCTTGTAGCACCTTGCTTTATCATCACCTTCATTAATAATAACTGCTCATATAGCTCCAGTGTCTGTTATGATTGTGTCGTATTACATATCCTTATCATCGCCATCAATGTGAGCAAAGGAATTGGACAAAATAGACAGGTACTACTCATGGCTTCACAACAGATCTGTGTAGACATGAAAATTGTTTCCCTGAATATTGAGTGAACAAGTGGGGCACCTGTTTTACATTCTTTGCAGAATAATGGGGTGTTGCTCAAAATCAACTGCAAATCAACTGCAACTTTGCAAATTGTAACGCGCATGTTAATTCGCGCACAGTCTGCGCATTTAACAAGACGCGCATGAAACAATGATTTTGATTGGCGCGTTCCGATCAACTGCAACTTGCAATCAATTGCAACTTTTGAGCAACACCCCCTAAGATTGACAGAATATTCTTTCGTGTACATGGAGCTACATGAATTGTAAACACCTGTATGACGATTTTTTTTTCAATTTGTCTAATTCCAATAGCACATAAAACACAGCTTGTCTTATGACTGGCAAACACATGCTACACCTGTTCTACATTTCCTTTGCGTAGTAATGGGAAAAAAGTGTATTTTGTGTGCTTTGGAAAAGCTTGAATTACATGTAAGAGTGGGGAGAACTTTGGTTTCTATTGCCAATTTCTTTCAGTCTTGTCCTTTCTGTTTCATCATGGATACAACTGCTACCAGATGCAAAGATAAATCATTCCATAATATGCAGGAGGATAGAAACTAAAATATAAATAATGCAATAACTGAAGAAAAGAAAAGATGGCATATGATTGATAAAGTACTTGGCTCAGCTTTTAGGTGATTCCTATTCTAATTTCTGTCATGTACATTCCACAACAGCTGGCATCTGGATTTACCACACCAAACAACACATTAACAAATCAAGGTAACTCACCCTTCCATAAACAGACACGCCTCCCATGGGCTTTGACTTGCGGCCAGTGCTTGCGTACGGGTTGTCCGCATAGTCCGATGACATTCGCTGCATTGGTATCTCCTCACCTGGGATCATGTGATCATCAAGACGCTCTGCGAAAAAGACGAAGAAAGGGATTAATCTGGTGCCAAATCAGAAACATTTAAAATACAGTCAACTCTGCCTAAGTGGAATTTGTGTAAGTCAAATTATTGCATAAGTCGATGTGATTTTCTGGAAGAAATCAAACAAAACTAGTGTTATTTGCCTCTTTTAAGTCGAAATTCTCATGAGTCAAAACAGATTTGTTTGGTTCCAACAGATTTGACTGAGGCAGAGTTACCTGCATCTGAAATACCACTCGCATGTCAATTCACACGGAAAAGACTTTATAAAATTGAAATAAAGGCTCTGATATTAGTAGAGCAGATAACCCGACCAATTGTGCAAAATAGGACTAAAGCATGAAACTTTCACCAATGTCGAGTCATGCCATGAGCTTTACTTTCAGATGTGGAGGTAAGTCAGAATTTACCTTGGTGACCTCCAGAGGTCATTTGAGGTCAATGACCCCCAAATTGCTATTTTGTATGAAAAATCAATGAAAAACTTTTTTTCGTTGTAATTTATTTTCAATTTCAAGCGATCATTAGTCATGATTTTTTTTAATATCCTAAACTAAAAACAGTCAGTGTTCACCTGAGCATGAATGAAAATTGATCATAGAAATGGGATGCAATAGATAATAGTCTGATGTTATTTGTTATATACACTCTGTGTAGGCAAGTTTGACCGTATGTACATAAAAATAAGACCTTGCTAGACCCATAAATAATTATATACAAAAGTAAGAAACAAATCCATGTAATAATTAGTATTTTAATTAGTTGTTGTATTAGTAAGAGTACATGTAGTAAATGTATAGTAAATGTACATAAATATTTCAAATCAGTAATGAATTTTAGACAGAAAATCATATTTGACTGAGGAAAGATCTTCAGAAAGAGGGTGAGTAAAACAAGAGTACAAATCCTTTTATTATGGTACTTCCTTCAGCAAGAAATTCATCCACATTGTGCTGAACTCAACCCAGGTGAGGTGAATGGGTACCTGGCAGGAATATTTATTCTTAGAAATGCCAAGTGCGCCGTGAATGGCTGCCGGGCTAAAGCCAGGGTAATAATAATAGTGGATACGTGCGCTATATAAATTGCATCTATTATTATTATTAAACAAAAGAAAATAATAAATATTATTTCATTTACATGTATAATGTTGTACTTCTGTAAAAGCCAAATTTCTCCCACTGTTTTTATACATGTTCATAAATCAATTTTTCTCAAGAAAAACGGATAAGCAAGGAAAAGTCAAAATAGTACAGTAATGTTCGAATCATGGTATGCAAAAAAATTTCATTCTTTGAACATTTGGTAGGAAAAGCTTGACTAGTGAGGACCAGTGTCACCTTTAAGTAACGTTTTAGCCAAAAATTTGACAGAGAAAATTGGAATGTTGTTCCCATTTCCAGAGTATGTGTGTGTATAAAAAGTTGCGTAACATTGCAATGGTAGGTCCAATTTCCAAAAAAAAAAGAAGAAAAAAAGTAAGTGAGCCGCGTTATCAGAAATTTTTGGGCAAAAAAAAAAGCGACATTCTTCGAGGGAGGGGGGGGGGGAGGTCCCCTCGGAGCCTCCACCCTAGTTAGGGTAAGCCAAAGGAAAAAAATATGTGCAGCAGCATAATACTGTATATGGTGCAGAAGAATCATACTTTTCAATTGGAACAAGCTGTGTGCAGTGCAGAGGATAATTCCATTCATAACAGAGGGATGTTTTGACTAACGCTTTTCCATGGCTATTGCTGGAGCACATTTTTTACTTATTCCCACCCCCATTTTAAAAATGGAACAAGACATGCAGTTTACAAATGTGGTGCATGGGATCCGCCCATTCATAAAAGATTGGAATTTTTCATCTATTTGTTGGAGGACATGCTTGCACTTTGTCCCACCCCCATTTTCATAGTGGAACAAGTGATGAAGTGTAAACATGCAGTGCAGAGGATCATTCCATTCATAAAAGATGGGGGTTTTCACTCATTTATAGATGAAAGACATGCTCATATTCTTCGCCACTCCCGTTTTCATGATGGAACAAGTCGTGAAGTGTAATGTTGCTGTGCAAAGGATCATTCCATTCATGAAAGATGGGGGTTTTCACCCATTTATTAATGGAGGACATGCTCACATTCTTCGCCACCCCCATTTTCATAGTGGAACAAGTCGTGAAGTGCATTGTTGCTGTGCAGAGGATCATTCCACTTGCAAAAGATGGGGGTTTGCACCTACCTTGGCTATTGAAGGAAGAAACGCTTGCACTTGTGAAGGGTTCTAGGCGCTGAATCAATTCTTCTTCTACAACATACACAAAGCAGGAATAGCATGGGATGGAAGGGAAAAAAGCAATGAAGAAATTAAGATGAGGTTAGAAATTAGTATGATGCATCCCTATTGGGCTAAATGGACCAGTCCAGAGATAGAAGGAACATGCAATTAAGCCATTCCATTTGAAGAATTAGGTNATGGAACAAGCTGTGTGCAGTGCAGAGGATAATTCCATTCATAACAGAGGGATGTTTTGACTAACGCTTTTCCATGGCTATTGCTGGAGCACATTTTTTACTTATTCCCACCCCCATTTTAAAAATGGAACAAGACATGCAGTTTACAAATGTGGTGCATGGGATCAGCCCATTCATAAACGATTGGGATTTTTCATCTATTTGTTGGAGGACATGCTGCACTTTGTCCCACCCCCATTTTCATAATGGAACAAGTCATGAAGTGTAAACATGCTGTGCAGAAGATCATTCCATTCATAAAAGATGGGGGTTTTCACCCATTTATTGATGGAGGACATGCTCATATTATTCGCCACCCCATTTTCATGATGGAACAAGTCGTAAAGTGCAATATTGCTGTGCAGAAGATCATTCCATTCATAAAAGATGGGGGTTTCACTTATTTATTGATGGAGGACATGCTCACATTCTTTGCCACCCCCATTTCATAGTGGAACAAGCCGTGAAGTGCAATGTTGCTGTGCAGAGGATCATTCCATTTGCAAAAGATGGGGGTTTGCACCTACCTTGGCTATTGAAGGAAGAAACGCTTGCACTTGTGAAGGGTTCTAGGCGCTGAATCAATTCTTCTTCTACAACATACACAAAGCAGGAATAGCATGGGATGGAAGGGAAAAAAGCAATGAAGAAATTAAGATGAGGTTAGAAATTAGTATGATGCATCCCTATTGGGCTAAATGGACCAGTCCAGAGATAGAAGGAACATGCAATTAAGCCATTCCATTTGAAGAATTAGGTGTTTGATTAATCATGCATATTCCATTGATAAATTCACCACTATAAATGAAAGGTTAATATGAACATTTTGAGTCCAAGGAAAATATAGACAGGCAAACGATGAAGAATTGATTAAATATAAGATTGAAGATTAGGTATTAAATAAATCATTTGATTGAACCAGTGAATACTTCCTATAAAACATAAGCACTGTGAGCAGAAGGGACAAAAGAATGGATCAAAATAAACAACTTTAATTCAAGCCTTCACAATACATGTAGCTCTATGAATATTAAAGAAAGTGGTTTCCCTGTTGATTCAGGTAACAGATGCTACAACTGCTCAATATTCATCAGCAGAATAAGAGTGAAGGGAGTTTATTTTGCATGCTTAGATCTATAAATGTGATGGCTTGAATTCAAGTGGTTTTTCTTGTCTAAATCCTTTTAAATTTAAAGCCATTTAAATGAAATAGGGTATTTGGTTATTTATAATTCCATTCATAAATGCAACGCTATACATGTTAACTTAAGGTTAAAATACCTCTCTAGGCCAAAGAAAAAAATAAGCTAATTGACGAAAGTTAATGTCATAGGTTGTCTTATGACAAAGTAAGGCTTGCAGAAGATTAATATATTTTTGTCTCAAAAGGATGTGTTGAGCAAAAAAGCGCGTATCCTGGCATATTAGACTTTTCAAGAGCTGTAGTTAGAGTTGTGATTTTTTTTCATCAAGGCAGAAATTTAGGAAATGAAAGATAATAGCTTTTTCAGAATAGGATTTGGGAAAACATCGATAAGTGAAAATTTGAGATCAGAACGTTTTTAGAATACGGTCCCAGAAGAAGAATTACATTAGGTTTGCAACAGAAAGGCAAAGAAATACAGAGCTTAACATGCGACATTCCACCCACGAACTGTATATACTCTCTAAATAGTGGCATGGCACATTTTGTGCTAAAATGCTTTAATTTTAAATTGAAAAGCAGCTAGAAAAGCATATACATGTAGTGCACAAGTTTGATTATCTACATGTTAGTTAGATATGTCTTTATTTGATACATGATGCAATTAAAATTACAGTCCCTCATATGCTTAAGGTGGTTACAAGTCTTCTGCTGAACAATCACAAGGATAGACAAAATCAGCATCCTAAATAGTATCCAGAATAGTTTAGAGTCATGCATATAGTTACCACCATCATTTTCAAGTATATCTTTTTTTTCTTTCAGTAACTCATGTCGCATAGATACATGTATTAACCTTTATTCTGCTACAGAGTATTTTGGATATCTACATGTACTAAGCAGTGTTTCCTCAAGTTACTCATGATTTTAAGAATGACTGGTATCAGGTCTTCTGCTACATGATCAAAAATCTTGTGAACAAATCACTCAATAACATAAAGTCGTTCTTGTAACTGTAGGAATAGCTTGGTGAAACACCATGTAGGTACATGTATGTCAGTGTTAGGGAATCCTTTGTAATCATTTTGCCATGGTTATACTTTGTGTTACTATTGATTATAATATTTGCTACTCTATTCTTTTCCTTATGGTCTTCATAGCTTTTGACCTAGGCAGTGCTTCATCAAGTTACTAGTGCTTTTGAGAATTACTTTATGAACAACTCAATAACATACTCCAGTTTTTCATAAAGCCGTTCTTGTAAATTTAGGAATAGATTGGTGAAACACCATATAGGTGTGTCTCTGTTAGGGAATCCTTTGTACTATTTTTGCCATGGTTATATTCATACTTTGTGTTACTATTGATTACAATATTTGCTACTCTATTATTTTCCTTATGGTCTTTATAGCTTGTGACCTAGGCAGTGCTTCATCAAGTTACTAGTGCTTTTGAGAATTACTTTATGAACAACTCAATAACATACTCCAGTTTTTCATAAAGTCATTCTCGTAACTTGGTGAAAGACCATATAGGTATGTCTGTGTTAGCGAATCCTTAGTGATAATTTTGCCATGGTTATATTTATACTTTGTAAGGAGTGATACAATTGAGTATAATAATTGTTACTCTATTCTTTTACCTTTCGTCTTCGCTTTTGACCTATAGTTCAAATAAGGGTCTTCATTCAAATCTTTCCTGTCTGTAAATATTTCAAAATTGATCCAGAAAATAATTAAAGGGGTCAGTCAACAAATGCTGAGATATCTCTAATGAAGTGTTCCCACTTTGCAAATATGAAGTGGCGAGTTATGGTGAGCTGCAGAATGGTACAAAACCTGCCGTAACCCAGCATAACTTGGCACAACTTAGCGCAACTCGTTGACATACATGAGAACTCGTCCTAAAGCCCTAGTCACAAAGGTGTAGAGCCCCGATTCAAAATGGCTCAACACAATTCCTTGTCATTGTTTGAATCTTGGAAAAAGAGCTGTGTTCAGAGAATAGTTTTTCTTTTCACATTTGATTAGCAGTTTTTGACATTGAGGAAACTTTTCAAATTCTTTACTATACAGTTTTATGTGAAAAAGTTGTTACACATAATATATTTTGTATACCAATCCTGCTAAAATGCATAGCAAATTGCGATGCGATATCAGGAAAATTATTCCCTGGTGTTGAATCAGAGTTTTTATGTGACTGGGGCTTGAAGTCACAGACTGTTCCAAACATTTGCAAATATTTGATACAGTTGCTGTTATGCAACAAATAAAAAATAATGTTGCAGCCAGTAACAAGCTATCAATTGAATGCGTTTTGTGTTGGGTAGATGACAATTGATATAAACAAGGGTTTACAGAAATGCTGTGAAAAAGTATTCACAGGCATATATGGGTAGGAATCGAACCCACCACCTCCTGATGACTAGACAGGTGTCTTACCACTAGACCACTGAGAGCTGATGGTTGTGGCGGGCTCTATTTGTATGATAATAGCAGGTATTGCATAGTTATCAATTTAATGATTTTTGTGTTAATGAATCAATCCTTGCCTTATCCAAACATGAATAGCACCGATTGACAGTGCTTTACCAAGATGCTGAGAAAAAAAAATCACAGGCATAGGGGGTGTTGTTCAAAATCAAGTGCAAATCAATTGCAACTTTGAAAATTGTAACACGCAATTTCATTCGCGCGCGGTATGCGCATTTAACAAGACGCGCATGAAACAATGATCTTGATTGGCGCGTTCTGATCAACTGCAACTTGCGATCAATTGTAACTTTTGAGCAACACCCCCATAGTCGGATAGGAATCGAACCTACCATATCATGATGAATAGACCGTTGTCTTAACACTAGGCCACCGATAGCCAATGGCAGTGTCGGGCTAGTCATATAAGATTTGGGAAAGGGGCTTTACAATAACATTAAAATTTTATATAATAGTATAATATTATATATACATGTATTAGTATAATACAAGTATAAGCTAGAGTAAAATAAAGTTTTAATTTTCAGTCTTACCTGCCCCAAAGTCTCTATCGACTGAGCGTTCATCATACATAGGCTGGTGGGCGGGGCCTACATTGTACGGGTCGTCAAAAGCAGGAGGGGGNCAATATTTGCTACTCTATTCTTTTCCTTATGGTCTTCATAGCTTTTGACCTAGGCAGTGCTTCATCAAGTTACTAGTGCTTTTGAGAATTACTTTATGAACAACTCAATAACATACTCCAGTTTTTCATAAAGCTGTTCTTATAAATTTAGGAATAGATTGGTGAAACACCATACAGGTGTGTCTCTGTTAGGGAATCCTTTGTAATCATTTTGCCATGGTTATATTCATACTTTGTGCTACTATTGATTATAATATTTGCTACTCTATTCTTTTCCTTATGGTCTTTATAGCTTGTGACCTAGGCAGTCTTTCATCAAGTTACTGAGAATCACTTTATGAACAACTGGTGTCAATGTCTTCAGCTAAATGATTGAAAAATGCCGAAATAATGTGCTAAAATGTCAAACTGGTCCAAAATCGTGAAAATATCTGCGCATGAAAATATTGCCTTATACAGAAAAACATAATCCAGTCTTTCATAAAGTCGTTCTTGTAGGTTTAGGAATTACTTAGTGAAACCCGATATAGGTATGTTTGTAATACTTTTGCCATGGTTATATTTATATTTTGTGAGGAGTGATACAATTGAGTATAATAATTATACTTTATTCTTTTACCTTTCGTCTTCGCTTTTGACCTATAATTCAAATACCGGTCTTCATTCAAGTCTTTCCTATCTGTAAATATTTCAAAATTGATTCAGAAAATGAATAAAGGGGCTATTCAACAAAGAGTAGACTATCTGGATTGGCAAGTTATTGCCAATGACGGCAGGTTACAAAATGTTGCCATAACGGCCCCGTTACACCAAACATGACACAGTATTTATATGATATCTATGCTGTGATTGGCCAATCGTTGAATAGCTTATGTGTAGAGTAGTCTACTGGCCAATAACAGAAATATATTGCGTAAATCCCGTCCTGTGATGTGGTGACATGATTTGCGTACAGGGGCCTTCCTTGGACACAAATCTGTAACTCATCGAAATGCTACATAACCCTCTGTTGGGTTGCAAACAGTTCAAAACTTTTGACAGAGTCATGTTGATCTTGCTTAAAGTCATAGTTTATTCACAATTTTCACATGAAACTCTCATTTCGGCCTCAATTCAATCGTCCAGCAACGCATCAAAACTCACCGTCGAGTAGAATATAACTCCGGCACAAAAGAGAATATGGAGGTTTTGATTCCATTTGTCACAGTCGACCAAAAGTACATGTCACATTTTTATAAAGCTAAGCATTGTTGTGTCACAGCTATGATTGATCTGTAACGAGCCCTCATGTACATTAGCCAATCTGTGATAAGCCCACAGAAGAGTATTATCCCGGACTTGTGGATGATATTAAAGGGGAATTACACCCAGACAATAATGTAGGGTTAATATATGAAGAAAAATCAAATGAATAAACTGTGAAAATTTGAGCAAAGTCGGATTTTCCGTTCAAAAGTTATGAATTTTCAAAGTTATTTCCACCTGTGCTGGACATCCTTGAATTGGCATGCGTATAGCTAATTAGCATAATCTGTGATGTCATACATGGAGAACTCTTCATTCACTTTGTGTATAAATTTATTGAAAATGGATCAATATCACATTTCAAATGA
>BQKZ01002291.1:20017-35843 GCA_036244855.1 Temnopleurus reevesii | reverse complement strand
ACGGGGGCGCCAAATTTGCGATAATAAGGGTGAAAAATTGCTGAAGGGGGTGCAAATTTGGAGCTGATATTTGTTTATTTGCTTTAATATCAGCCCCTAGGCCTCTCCGCCCCTAGAGGGCGCGAAATTTTAGCTGAAGACCTATTCCTTCCTTCAAATCCTGGGTGCCCGCATGAAGTGCAAAAGAAAATTTCTGAAGGGGGAGCCTTTCTTTCTTGGCTGTCAAAACCATTAGCTGATTACCTTTTTTTTCTTTTTCAAATCCTGGGTGCATACATAAAACAAAAACATTTTCATCTTTTAATTTTAGTACCTATCAAGAGTTTATCCAAACTTTGCGTCTTATGCCCAGGTGAAAACCACGATGTCATCCTGTCCATCCTGCTGGAGTCCGTTCTCCCTAATCCGACGGAAAGTCCGTTCACCGATTGAAATTTCATCACAACTTCAGTCTTCTGTTCATTCAAAATCACTAGAAAGAGGTGCAACTCAGATTTTTGAGTCCGTTCTCCCTGATCCGACAGATGATCAGTTCACTGATTGGGGAATTTCATCACAATTTCAGATTTTTTGTCATTCAAAATGGTGGAAAGACGTGCAATAGGGCTAGACTCGGCTTTAATGTCTGATATGATGTTGGGTTATTCCGAGAGTGCATAACACAGAGTCAATTATCTGGTCGATTATTACTGTCTGAAATTCAGTCTTCTGTCATCTTAAATGCAACAAGGAAGAGCACCTCTAGATGCATTTGTTTCACTTTCTTGTTGTAATCCACAATATTTATACTGATCGTAATTTCACAACAACTTCAGTCGTTTGACATTCAAATTGCTGGAAAATGGTGCAACGCGGCTTAACAAGTCTTTAATGTCAAATTTGGTGTTGCGTTATTCAGAGAGATCAAAACACCGTAGATTATCCCTGAATGAAATTCAGTCTTTTTTCATTTAAATGGAAAAAGGAAGAACGCCGCTCGATGCATTTGCTTCTTGATGTTATCTACATTTATACTGATCGTAATTTCATCACAACTTCAAATTTTTTGTCATTCAAAATGCTGGAAAGAGGTGCAAAACAGCTTAACTCGTCTTTAATGTCCGATTTAATGTTGTGTTATTCAGAAAGAGCATTACACAGTCAATTCTCCGAAGAACAGTTGATTATCCCTAACTGAAATTCGGTCCTCTAGCATTTGAAGCCCAAAAAGCAAGAACACCACCAATTTTTGTTTGTATACTCAATAATAATAATCCACAACATTTATATAGCGCTTAATACGAAGGGTTTTTTTTGGCGTTCTGTGCATTAATACCCGGCTATAGTTTGGCTAAAATACGGTGCTCACTGCATTCAAGGAATTCCTTCTAGTCCTGCATCTTTTCAAACAAACAGTTATCATTTCTCCCCATGAATGATTTCAATTATTATCTGATGTCTTTCGCTTCACTACAGATCCTAAAAAGTGGAACCACAGCAAAATGAGATGATATAAAAGTGATCCCTGACTTTATTTTAGTAGAGTATGTATTTTGGTTAACGCATTCTCCTGATAACGAGCAACAAAAACACATTAACAATCGCAGGCTTTCCAAATCATCCATGCATCGGGCCTTAACGTCACTTTCAATAAAATAGTGAACAGTATTCACTGCAGTTTAGCACAGAAATTATATTCAAATACCAATCCCTCGCAAACTGTCATTATACAAGTCAATGCCCATTGATTAGTCCAAATTGTTTAGTCCAAAACATCAATTCCTATTCTCCAAATCGCTCCGGTATAATCATCCAAAGTAATACCGTCACAGCAGAAGTATAGTGTGTATACCTGTATATCTACATATCACTAATTAGACGCAGTTTCCAATACCGCTAAATTTCCTCAAGAAGCAAAGTAAACTTGAATAACATCAGCAAAGCACCATATATTGCAGCAAATTGTTGTGTACCTATACACAATGTATCCCTTTAAGCACTATTTATTGCAGCAAAACGTTGTGTACCTATACACGTTGTATGTACCTACAATTTATAAGCACCATTTATTGCAGAAAAACGTTGTATACCTATTGTCCACTATTCAACACCAGACTCCAATGTTACTATACATCCAGTCAACAACAAATCGGGTTCAAACAACGACTTTGCGTGAGTGGAAACGACCTCACCACTACAACTGGGGGTGAGGTTTAGGCCATCTGTCAAACACCATTCAGCGCCAGCGATGTGTGGCGGAATCGTGCTTAATTACAAGTTCACTACACCAAAGAATATCTGCCATAAAGCTTGGGATTCCTTTGTGGAGACGTTGACTGTATAATGGATGAATTTGCCATCAAAAGCAGTCCAGAAAATGGAATAAAACTCAATAATCTGAATTGAATGACCAAAGAGGAGAAGAGGTATTAAACATCTCAGGGTTCTACAAACCCCTTGCCCGCTTGCACAGGGCAAGAAATGCTGTGTCGGGAAGCATTTGTCATTCAGATGGAGGCAAATTAAAACCAACGAATCAAGACTTTGCCAAAATATTTCATGAGTACAGACCAAAAACATGTTTGGATGCCTTCCACTAATCTTCTAAGTCTATGGCCTATGGGGGTGTTGCTCAAAAGTTGCAAATGATCGCAAGCTGCAGTTGATCGGAACGCGCCAATCAAAATCATTGTTTCATGCGCGTCTTCTTAAATGTGAATACCGTGCGCGAATGAAAATGCGCGTTGCAATTTGCAAAGTTGCAGTTGATTTTGAGCAATATCCCAGAAGTTGTTATCAGCTGTTCTTTGGTTGTTGACTCCCTTCAAAGTCTTATTTTCCTCATTAATCATGGTTTAAAAACGAAACAAAAAACATTAACAAATATTTTTTAAACAAAAGATAGCATTAGAGGGCATCCAATAATATTTTCCTTTTGATGTACAATGCACAATGTACATGTAGCTATTACAAAGCTGCCAACTTCAGTAATGCCCCGGTCACATAGGACACCGGAAGCAACACGATTCACCCCGACTCTTTGTTAATTCATAGTTAACTGCCTCAGAAGAACGAGTCGGGGTGGATGGTTGCTTCCGGGGTCCTATGTGACCTGCGCTTTAGTGAAAATATTATTTTTCACATTATTGTACATTAATTGCATAGTGCTTTAGTTTCTCAAAGTACGATTCTTTCCTGGGTTTAGTATAAAACTTTACAAATCTGAGGCTAATCATTAGTACTGATTGCTGAAAATTTGTAATGGTCGGCAGCTATGCTATTATTATTTGGCCCACTTTTGCCATATGAAAAAGCATCCAATATTGATGTCTCTAAATGCACTCTCTCCGACCTCTACAAGGGTGGGAAGCATTCTTTCAAACAGGTAGGTCAAATTCATTCAAGATCATCAGTAAAAGCGAGGGTATCTAGACAGAATTGTTTGGCGGCAATGAACTTTACGCCAGCCCATGCTCATCAATAAATGTCAAAACACAGATCCATTCATAAACAACCTAAACTTTTGTTGAACTTCGGCCGAACTATGAAAGAACTACAGAATTGTTATTTTCCAAAATACCCACAATTTTTAAGCAGGTCAACGGTTAGAGTCCAAGCAAAGCTTCTGATTTTCTGAAGAAGGAAATTTATCCACATCCACAGGGAATTTATCAATATCATGCTGCACCCAATCCAGGTGAGGTGAATCAGTACAGGGGCCTGTAACATTAATGATGCAATCAAACTTACAATATCAAAAGTATTAATCGAAAGTCTATGGCAATTATTTTTCAATTTATGGTATTTCTTTTATGTTACAAGCCCCAAGACTGGCAAGAAATCCTATAATTCATGTTGGCCTCAACACTGGGCTATAGCCAGGGTAAACACCTCTACAAGTACAACCTGATAATGCACTCTAAAACACCACCGAATTATGTTTTTGAACCAAGTCAGGGGCTGGATTCCAAGCTATCCAACAATTTCCTCAACAAGAAAATCTTTCACATCATGATGCACTCAACCCAGGTGAGATACATAATATTACAAGATGCTTCGTATTCACATGAAAATACACATTGTGCATATATTATGCAAGAATGGTAGACATCTCTCGATTCCTCTGACAAGATATTCCTTTACAAAATATATTCCTTTACACCAGATATTTGTTCACACAAGATATTCATCCACATGTTGATGCTCTCCACCCGGGTAAAGTGATTCGATACCTGGCAAAACAATAAATGGCACAAACATAAATAATGTCCAAACTACAGTACATCAAATAGTTGTTGTCCTGCCATCCCTGCAAACAGATCTGTTGTACATAGCACAAATTGATGATCTACATGTGTGTAGCAAGTAACCTCGGATTATCCTTCATTATATTGTTGAATTCCACACGACTGCATTCCTGCTCAGAATAAAGGACATTCCGTCAAAATAACAAATGTAGACATCCTCCTCCAAACAAGTTGATTGTATAATTACACATTCCAATGTGAGATAACTCTTATTGTTCCCTTAAAAAACAAAATCCTTTGAAGAATCTTGTATCAATAGCAGTTATTTCGATACCATGTATTGTGTACACAATCGGTTGAGGAAATCAACATAATCACAAATAAATAAAACCTCCTCAAAACATGTTGACTTTTTTATTCAATGGTTGAATGAGAGACACCTCTTATATCCATAAAACCAAATAATTTAGAGAACTGTAGATCACTTGCTGTCATATATATTTTGTACAAAATCTGTTGAGGTAATCATCATAATCACAAATAAAGAAAACCTCCTCAAAACAAGCTGACCATTTTATTCAAAGGTTGAGCGATAGACAACTCTTATATCCATAAAATTAAATCCCTTGCAGAATTTTGGATCACTTGCAGTCCTTTCAATACCATATATTTTTTCCACAATCGGTTGAGGAAATCACAGATAAAGAGGACCTCCTCAAAACAAGTTGACAAACCAACTCAATCCCCTAAAGCCCTGGTCACATACATGTAGGACCCGAGAAGCAACCCGATTCACCCTCATCTGACTCTCTGTTAATTCACAGTTAACTGCCTCGGAACAATCAGTCGGGGTGAATTGTGTTGCTTCCGGGGTCCTATGTGACTGGGGCTTAAGACCCTTTCCCAGGAGATCTTGAAGGATTGTTCATAACCACTCAAATGCAATATCATAGCTGCCAACCAGTACGGATTCCTTTCCACATTTCAACTCTATTACACATAGCAAGGGAGTGTTCAAATGAATAGATATTCAAGATCAGTTTACAGGCGAAGAAGAATATAAACCAACACACCTGTTTCTCCCATAAAAATGCTTTTTCATCCACCGAATGAATGTTTTGCTGCTATACAAAATGGCATACCTCTCGATCTTATAAATAGCTTCCAGATGCTTTCCAGCTGATGCCATTGATTCAAGGAGACAAAAAGGTGGTATTGTGGACATAACAATGTCTTACTTAATTACTGATTGCCAAATAATAATGTACTCCAAAAGCAAGTAAAATAGGAGAAAAATACGGATTTCGGTTGGCAGCTCTGCAATATGTCTTGTACACAATCTAAATAACAGAGGTAATCTCCACAATATAACAAATGAAGTATCCACTATAAAAACAAGTTAATTGTTCAACCCAGCATGTCGTTAAAAATGTCTTGTATTGTTAGCTAACCAACCCAAACCACGTTTAAAGCCCCTTCTCTCGATAGTGAAAGAAAAAAAAATACGGCTCCAAATTAAGATATTCCGAATATAAGATTTCCTTGATTCCTCCCAATGAAAATAAAAATGTAAAAAATGCCACTCAGATGTTTCATGATGATTAAATCCACAATCAAATTCATGTTAAATCCAAAGCAAAGATAATCCATTTTCTCCATACATTAAACGAAGAAGTACAAAATCATACGTCAAGTTATACAGATAGTCAATCAAATATTCACTATTACTCAAATATATATTCCAGATACATGTATGATTCACTATCCATTTCTCCTCTATATGCAATCAAAATCTAGCAAACATCATCATGTAATTGCAAGATCCAGCTAAAAACATAGTACTCAAAATATGGGCGAAAATTCAGCAGTTGTACAAATAGAATTTCTGCAGATATCTGATATAATAAAATTTATATCAGCTGCAACATTCTCTGAGTATCTGATTTCAATTCCTCCAGTACTTCAAAAAGACAAAAATGCCATTCAGGAATATTATCACTGTTAAAGTCCAATGAATCCACTGCACAAAGTTAATCCCAAACCATGTATATCCAAATCAGAAACAGTCCGAAAATTCAGAGAATTTCCTGCAAAGAATACTAGACTTTCAGCTCCTCCAGGCACTAATAGCATAATCTTGAATGATTACACAGTAATTTCATAAATCTAGCCACAAAAGCTGCTAGCATTCCAAATATGGTCCCAAATGAATCAATAATCTCAATGTCAGAGCCAAACAGCAGGTGCAAATATATCAAAATAATCTAACATAAATGCACAAAGAAGGATCGCTTAATCATAATTTCTCTTCCAGAATCAAAACAATCTCGCTCAATTGCAGTACAATGTCAACAAATTATCCACAAAATGTTGCCAGTATGAATTATTGTCCAAGGAAGAATTGCTGAATCATGATTTCTCTTCCAGAACAAAACAGTCTTGCAATTTGAAAATATTATGTCCGCAAATGCTACTGTACAAGTATTCCAAATATGGTCCCTGTTGAATCAATATTCTCGATGCCAAAACCACAACGGCAGGTGCAAACATATCAAAATAATCTGAATTAATAGCAGCAGTGATACAACACGGTGATACACTCACGATCCAGCAAATTCTGCTTAGTAATGGAATATGACGCATTATAAAGTGCATCATTAATATCGATGCCCGCGGCCAAAAACCAATCAATTATTTCTCAATTGAAACCAAAACAGGAGCCAGTAAGAACAAATACATGTGATACCCAGTTGTTTCACTTCAAAGCATATAGATTGTGTATAAAAATCATGTGATATTTGGATAATAATTTTTCCTAAAATAGTAATAATATTAATAATAATAATGGTGGCAGCTTGTATAGCGCACAGGCGCTTCTTAATGGCACTCATGATGCTGAAAGCTTTTACACCCACTATTATCGGGCTGCAGCTATACAGCGATCCGCACTACGAGGAATTTCTTTCTGTCGTCCCTATTTACCTCACCTGGGTCGAGTGCAGCACAATGTGGATTAATTTCTTTAAATGAAAGTGTACAAGAATTCCACAAAGAAAATGCAAAACCTGAAAAAGGTCTGTACACAATTCCACAGTATTTTCTTCCTTATCTCCTAAACGTACATCCTTATTGGTAGATTTTGAAGTAGAGAGGAAATATTTTTTTAAAAAAGGCCTTCCAACGTTGATCAATTCTGAAGATCCAAGTAAAGAATTCCACAAAGATAGTCTAAATCCAAGAGCAGAATACAAATTTTCTCCACACAATTCAATCTTTTCTCCTGAACGTTCATCCGTATATTAAAGTAGATTTTGAAGGTTTAGCGCACATATTCAATTAATTTGGTCATCAAAGCCTTCCAACATTGAGTTACTCTTTAAATTTAAATCTACAAGAATTCCACACAAAAGTACAAAAGCTCAAGAAGGTCTTAATCCGTATTTTCTTCCTTATTGTCTAAAAAATGTACATCCGTATAGATTGACTTCGAGCTTTACCACATACATGTATAGAATGTACATTTGTATTTAATTAATTAGCGATGCATCGCCAATGCGTCATGCTACCGACTGTAGTGTTTTATTAACCCTCTCAGCCTTGAGAAACTATTAGTAAGCAATGTTTTGGATACGCCTATCAAAGATAATGTATGTCAAAGGTTAATTGTACTGTATTGTTGCATTGAAAATATATATCATTGTCATATTTTGTCTTGTTTGTGCAAACAGATCACTAAAAACCAAAGGTCATCCTGGTATTATTTTTTTCCAGGAATGCTTGAGGATATGAGTAGGCATTAAAGAATTTAGGAAAGGCATATTTGGGTTGAATACCATATTCACTTAAATGTAATTTTCAACATTCAAGGGGAGTTCTTTTAATCATCCTTCATCAAATATTTCAGCAAAATGAACATTAAAGACTTATAGTTTGAATTATTCTCCTTCTTCTTCATCATCTTCTTCTTCAGATTAAATCTACCTTCTTTAGGGATGAAGATTCTTGCAGACGGAAATGATTAGATGACAAATGATTAAATGTGTGGGTTGCTGGGTTCAGGTGCTATATAGGTACAGTATGCATACAGATGTGATGTTCGTTATGTAAATATTGCATGAATAGTCATTAATAAATATTTCAGCAAAAGGAATTTTAGATGTGTCTTAATTTGGACACTTCTTTTGTTAACATTGCATGAATGACCCTGGATCAAAGAGAAATGAGAAACAGAGATTGCAGATTTGCAGATAAATGAATGAGGGGGGGGGGGGAGGACGAATCAATTATTAAATTATTAGATGCTGTTTACGTTTTGCACTTGATTTGATTTTTATAGGGAATATTTTTTCTATGGATTACAATGCTTCAATGTATTTTTACCCAGGTAAACATTCACTATCATTTTCAAACCTAATTCCCACACTCCAGTATATTCTAATACTGTAACCTGTAAAGAGCTTAATTGTTCTAATTACAAAAATATATTACTTTAATAAAAAAAAAAAGTACAAAATACAATCTTTGATGATTCTGTAAAAATATAAAGAATGATCTCAGATTATTTTTGTAGATGTTCACAAAAGCTTCAGTATCCTCAATATAGAGAGCTTTATTCTTATGTTTTTCTTATTAAAATATGATACTGAAACCATTCTAAATATGAATGTGATACCATACAAAAACTTAAGGGTCAACAGTATTCAGTTCTGCAAACCTCATATCTATAGAAATCATACTATGTTCATATTAAAATCCTACTTTCAGAATAAATATCCTGTTCTTAGAGATTCTGTTCGTTTTCCAAAATTGTTCTCATTTGCCTTTACAAGTGTCTTATTTTCGTTGGATGTTCTACTAAATTCTACAAAAATTTAGAAATATTAATAACAGTGCAGTGTTATTGTGCTTGACAAGAGAGAATGAATAATTGGGATTTTAACTTTATTTCTACATAATCTTTGTTTACGAGAAGGTGCAGGGAATACATTCTAAGGGGAGTGAGAGCGATTGCTCTCCTAAAGCTCCCCTTAATTTTGGGGGAGTGATTTATTGAGCCCCTTGTAACCCCAATTTTATTACATGAAGAGCCAATTTAGCTCCCCTAAAACTCTCCTTGAGAGCATGTAGGAGAGCTATCTGTAGCTCCCCTGCAAATTATTAAGTTCAGTCCCTGAAGGTGCTATATGGAAAGTTTAGAGTTTGTTCAATTGACACTGGTGATATTCAAATGGCAAACACAAGTGCAGTGTACATTAATCAGAAAACAACACATTGAAAAATGGATTATTTTTGTAATCAAATTCATTTATCTTTATTCAAACTCAGGTAACACTTTTTGGGGTCTCCTATGGCCAGGGGGAGGGTACCCCCATCCCCCTTCCAGATCTCGGCTGCCAGTTGCCGCAAAAATGTACAAACATGTAGAATACACTGTACACTCCAAAGTTGCACATATTCAAATTTTGGACAAAATTCTTAATCTGATTATCAAGGCAATTTATGTATAATATCACACTTTGTGCTCTAATTTACATAATACAGGACATGGAAAGCTAAATTTTGTTTAAATGTTCACTTTTCTTGTGTTTTTAAATTTTGCATGTATTATTTATTATCTTTTTATTCCACTTGTTTTTTATTGCTTTTTCATTGGAATTTATTGCTGAACCATTTCAACAAATTCATGCTTAAAAATCAATTGATTTCATCCCATAAAAGTGCAAATATCCTGATGGCAGTTTGTTAAACCACACGTGCATCACACACACACAAACACACAAACTCATACTTGGGCCTGCGCTGGTAGCGGGTCTGGGATGGTCATAATTATCCCTTGGGTTGACCCCAGCCACGATCATTTGACCCTGGTCGCTAGGGGGCGCGACCTCAGGTTCAGAGGTCAAAGGGTAATCGTCCCAGGGGTTGCCGTAGTCGTCCACCCCAGAGGGAGGGGTCGGAAGGATGGGGGAGATAACTGGGACGGAGGGATGGTGTGAATGTAGGCATGCAGGTAGATGAATAGAGAAAAGAAAGCATTTCAAAATAACAAAAATAAACATGCAACTATAAAACGTGATAATAAAGAACTTTTTCAGATTTAAGTTAACTATTTTGATGGGCAATTCAATATACATTTATGGTCCATGAATTACACCAAGGAAACAATAAATTGTTAGATGCTGATGAAAATATTCATGAAGGAGGGGGGTATAACTAAATTGAAGGGAATGTAGAAATACAAGTGGATGAGTAGAGAAAAGATAAATTAGCATTTCAAAATAATAAAAAAAACATGGAACTATAGAATTTGATAATAAAGATCATTTTCAAGTCAAAATAAGCTATTTTCATCGGCAATATAATAATGGGTTACAGTTCATAAATGTTGTCCCTATAGCCAGGTGATAACTCTTCAGGGTCTTCTAACTTTGGTAGAGAGGCACAGGGAACTGATTCGACAACAGAATCAAATTACGTATTTCTACTTTTGGACCTTCACTGGGCGTGTTCCTACAAAGTTGCTATAAATCTCAAATCAAGGTATCCTTTCATTCGCGCATTGTCTGCGCACTTGATAAGACATAAGCTTCTGACTTTGGTAGCGAGGCGTATGGGTCTGTTCCGATGGGGAATGGGGCGCGGTAGGATTTACCACTAGCAGCGTCTTAACGATTGTAGATTAATGTAAGCCAGAAAGGGGATGTAGGGGGATATAGACTTACCTTCCGGTGCTTTTGCTTGTGAGTAGTCCCTATATCCGGGAGACGATTGGTAGGGATCTTCTGACTTTGGTAGCGAGGCATACGGATCTGTTTCGATGGGGAAGGGGCGCTGTGAGATTTATCTCCAGCAACGTTTTAAAGATTGTAGATTGATTAAAGTCATGGGAATGGAGATAAAATCTGACTTACCTTCTGGGGCTTGCGCTTGGGAGTAGTCCCTATATCCGGAAGACGATTGGTATGGGTCTTCTGATTTTGGTAGCGAGGGGTAGGGTATTGGCCCATTCACAACAGATCTCCTTGTATTTGTATTTTTAGACCTTTACAGGTCTTAGGGATGGGGGTGGTGTTGTTACCAAGTTGTAATTGATCACAAATCAATTGCAAGTCAGTTGATATTTGAAACACACATTTCGTGCATTGTCTGCGCTTTTGACAAGATTATGAATTGATGGTTTTGATTGGTGCTTACCGATTAACTTGCAAATTGCGATTGATTGGCCCTAGCTGATCAACTGCAACTTTCAATTGGTCGTAACATCCTTTAGATTAATTTAAATCATGGGAAATGGGAGACAAAATTTGACTTACCTTCTGGGGCTTGGGCTTGTGAGTAGTCCCTATATCCAGGAGACGATTGGTAGGGATCTTCTGACTTTGGTAGCGAGGCGTATGGGTCTGTTCCAATGGGGGATGGGGCGTGGTATGGCTCATCACCAGCACCATCGTATCTAGAATGGAGATAGTGAAGAAAGAAAAGTATTATCATCCTGGTGTAGTGTTTCTACCTCTTGCCTTTCAACCAGAGTATTGTACGTTTGAATCCCACCTTTGGTGTTAATTTTCTTCAGCATGAAAATTATCAAAATTTTGCTGCACTCAACCCAGGTGAGGTAAATGGGGATAGCAGGAAAAAATTCCTTATAATGCAGTGTGCCATAATGGTTGCCAGCTAAAGCTGGATAATAGTGAGTGTAAAACTTTCAGCGCCATGAGCACCGATAAGGTGGACATGTGTGCTATAGTAGCCACCATTATTATTATTATTATCAATATAATTATTTTTGCCATCAAGGCATTCACATTCATACAGTGTAACACAGACAGCGATATGAATTTCATTATCATAATCTGCGACATCGTCCTTTTCATCACTATCAGTAATGCCACCGTTACCACTGTCATAATCATTACAACCATCATTATCATTCTCATCATCATCATCTTCCCCATCATCATCAAGATCATCACCATCATCATTATCATCATTATTGTTATCATCATCTTCTCCATCATCACCGTCATCTTCATCACCATCACCATCATCATCATCACCATCATTACCACCATCACCATCACCATCTCCATCACCATCACCATCATCTCCATCACCATCATCATCACCATCACCATCACCATCACCATCACCATCACCATCACCATCATCATCTCCATCTCCATCATCCCCATCACCATCACCATCATGACTCCCACCACCATCATCATCATCTCCTCACCTATCCCTCGTCCCGTAAGGATCCTCAATCTCCGGCGCTCGCGGATCTGCCTCCCGATAACTCTCCCTCCCCTGGGGCGGGGCGTCGCTCCCATACCCATTATAATCTTCGCTGGCCGGTGGAGGGGGTTCGTTACCGTAACCTCCGTACCCTGCTGACCTTCCGCTTTCTGACGGGGGATACTCTTGGTAGTTTGAGTGCTGTGGGCTGCCATAGTCTGACTGTCTCTCATACCCCTGAGACTGTAAGAATTGAAAAAGGCAAATGATTATTCCGTTATAAGATTCCCTGAAGTTATTAGGACTTTATGAAACAACTTTACAAAAAAAAATCTTTCTTAAAGTCTTTCGTAACACAACCCAGAAGCTGTTCCTACATCTACGGGAGACTCTACGAACGACTGGTGACCCTTTCTAAGGTTTGATTCAGCACTAGGAGTTATCAAGTACAGGAGAGGGTCATCAGTCAATTGTACAATCATCGGATTACTGAGAGCAGAAAAGGGTCACCAGCCAATTGTATAGTCGTGCATACCCATGGCGTCAATTTCCTTCAGCAAAAAATTTATCCACATTGTGCTGCACTCAACCCAGGTGAGGTGAATGGGTACCTGTAGGAAGAAATTCCTTGAATGCAGTGAGCGCCGAATGGTAGCCGTGCTATAGCTGGGTAATAATGCACAGAGCGCTTAGAAACACTTCGTATTAAAGCGCTATATAAATGTTGTGTATTATTATTATTATTATAACAAACGAATAGTGACCCCCCTCAGGTGCCTACATACAGATACATGCTACTATTGAATGTAAGAAATGTAAAAAACGGATTACACTACATATTGTACAAAAGTCTTTCTTAAAGTCGTAAATAATTTTAAGAAAGACTAGACTAAATTATCCCATGTGATACACGTAGGATTGTAAATCGTTCAGCACGAGAACTGTTATCAGTCATTCATTCAGTCATTCTTAAAGTCTTTTAGAACTTGGTGAAGCACAACCCTGGGCGGTGTTTCACCAAGTCTTTCTTATAATTACGCATGACTTTACGGAAGACGTTCAAGAGTTTAATGCGCATAAGATTGACAATCATTCAGCACAAGAGCCGTTACCAGTCGTTCGTAGAGCCTTTCTCAAAGTCTTTCTTATCTTGGTGAAACAAACCCTTGGTGTATATTTACCCCATAGTCATCAGGGTGGGGCGCATAGTCTCCCCCTCCGTACGGGTCATGTGATATCGATCTTGATGTGTTGTATGAACAGCCTTCTCAGAAGCTGTTCATACATCTACACAAGACTGTACGAACGACTGGTGACCCTTTCTCAAGTGCGATTCAGCACAAGGGATTATCATTGAGTACATAAAAGCGTTATCATTAGTTCGTAGAGTCATGCGTAGAATACAAAGAGCCATAAGAACCATAACCTTGGGTGGTATTTCATCAATATAAGAAAGACTTTAAGAATGACTGGAATCTTATGCATATTACACTCATTAACATACTCCAGTCTTTCTTAACGTTGTGCGCAATTTTTAGAAAAGACTGGAGTACTTTAATGTAATGTGATACATGTAAGATTTTCAATCTTTCATCACAAGCACTGTTACCAGTCATTCTTAAAGTCTTTTTTATTTTTGTGCAACACAACCCTGGGCGGAGTCTCACCAAGATAAGAAAGACTATAAAGATCGACTGGTATCCAGTCTTGTGCGTGAATGATTGATAATAGAACGTGCATTCAGCGCAAGAAGTGATACCAATCGATATTAAAGCCTTTCTTAAAGTCATACGTTGGTGAATCACAACTCTTGGTCTATACTTACTCCATAGTCATCTGGGTGGGGTGCACAGTCTCCCCCATCGTATGGGTCATGTGATATCGACCTTTTATGAAACACAACCAAGAAGCAATTTGTACATCTACGCAAAACTCAACGAACGACTGGTACCCGTTATCGGGAGTAATGATTCATAATCTTACGCATATTCAGAGCACGAACTAATACCAGTCATTCTTAAAGTCTCTTTTATCTTGGTGAAGCATGATCCTTGGCAGTGTTTCACCCAATCATACAGTGCTTAAAGATTGACTTTAAAGGAGGACTCCGGACCAAGAATTTCTTGCTCTGATTCAAAGCGCAAAAATCAGACAAACAGATAAAAAAAAGTTTGAGCGAAAACGGACAACAAATATAAAAGTTATGAATATTTGAAAAATATAACATAACTCTTGGTGAATACATATACTTACTCCATAGTCATCAGGGTGGGGCGCATAGTCTCCTCCGCCGTATGGATCATGATGTGATATCGACCTTGATGTATTGTATGGACTCGCGTAAGCTGAATAGGGAGAAAATGAAAGATAAAGAGAATGAAGTTACAGCTACATGTACACGTTATATTGTATATTTGCAAAGAACTTCAATAAGGAGAATAAGTTACTTCAGCTAGAAGTGATTTTATGCATTTACAATATGACTTGTCTTCACAAGGGAAATTTGAAGTATAGGGGTAATGCAAAACTGGTTAAAACCAAATAAGATATAATTATCTGCTCGCAGATACATGTAAGTGCAATATATACGTCATATCATGTGACAAAACGTTGCCAATTTGCACGACAATCAACTGTTGAGTTATAACATTGAAATTTTCATAACTTCCTTATTTATAATACTACTACTAATAATATGCAATTTATATAGCGCACGTATCCACTCTCATTGCTGAGTGCTCAAGGCTCTTTACATTATTATTACCCTGGCTTTAGCAAGGCAGCTGTCAGCGCACTTGGCATTTCAAGGAATAAATATTCCTGCCAGGTACCCATTCACCTCACCTGGGTTGAGTGCAGCACAGTGTGGATAAAGTTTCATGCTGAAGGAAATTGACGCCATGGATGGGATTCGAACCTACGACCCTCTGGTTAAAAGGCGAGAGTCACGACCACTACACCATGGCGCCTCCATTTATTGTCTGATTTGTTCAAACTTGTTTGATATGTTCGTCTGATATTTCTCCTTTTAATCAAAGCAAGATTCTTCTGGCACAGACCCATTCTTTAATGATCAACCATTTATCAAGAACAATGCTTCCCACCACTAGGATCTCCATAAAATTAAGGCGAACACAAATTCAATGCTCCTTTGCAATGCTATTCATATCGGAACCAGTTTGTGATTTTTTGGGTCACAAAGTTCGATACACAGTGTACAGATCTATTGTCCCATAACCATAGCTGCCAACCAGTACGGATTCCTTTCCACATTTCAACTCTATTACACATAGCAAGGGAGTGTTGAATTGAATAGATATTCAAGATCAGTTTACAGGCGAAGAAGAATATAAACCAACACA
>BQKZ01002290.1:40641-68028 GCA_036244855.1 Temnopleurus reevesii | reverse complement strand
TATGACTATGATCCAATATCTCTGCAATGCTTGGAGGAAGTCTTAGACTACAGGGCGAACTTTCCAAAAACACTATCCGATTTCGTCACATATTTTCCCGTAAGAGATACTGATATGAACTACACCCATGAAACGGTTTAGTCAAAACGGTTTAGTTAGATCAACGGTTACCGATCGGAACTATAAGCCCCGATCACATAGGGCCCCGGAAGCAACACGATTCAACACGACTCTCTGTTTGGAGGCAGTAAGAGTCGTGTTGAATCGTGTTGCTTTCGGGGCCCTATGTGACCAGGTCTTAACACACACAAAAGCATTACACCCCTCCATCTGTGAGAGTAACAAAGTTCTGCAATTATATAACTAAGCAGTGATTTTCATGCAAAATGGTAAACTTTGGTCACGTGACATGACGTATGTCTTTGCATTTTAAAGTATTTGATTATTATTTTATTTTTAGCCCCTCTTTTTTCAATCTTTAACGCCAAGCAAAATTTTTTTTATCGTCCATCAATATATGGGTGTAGGTACATTTATTAATTTAACGTTTTCAATAATTACTATATATATATATATATATATATATACATTTTATATATGCATTTATTGGTTAAAACCGATTCTTTAAAATTAAGTTGTAAGATACCAGTTAAGAAGTGCATGACATTCGTAATATCACGTAACCAAAATTTGCAAATTTTCATAAAAATCACTGTACAGTTATATAATTGGATTATTCATAACTTTCTTAATTATAGTCCGATTTACTTCAAACTTCTGTTGATCTCCTGGTCTGATTCTGCTTTTAATCAGAGCAATATTTCCCTGGCGCAGACCCAGCCTTTTAATCATTGTGGTTTAGGAGAGTGCACTCAGCACTTATTTCTGACGTTTTATAGATTTTTTAAATGTACATTTTTCAGAAAAATATTCATACATTGTAAATATGACAGATTTGGTCATCTGACAATTGTTATGTGATTTTAACAATAAAACCGCCAGAGATTTGAATTCCATTTACTACCAATGTACGGTTTTTACTTCATAGTTTTTAAGTGAGAATTATGGTATGTTGATTTTCCCAGAAAGTAACTGACAAATGTCGTTACAATTATGGATAGCAGTATGGACAATATACAAATATTCAGTGTGGAGAAAAGGCAAATGATGAAGTATGAGCTTTATGAAAACAAAATTATATTTCAGTTGTCAGTTTTCGTTTATTTTGCCATTTCCATCCAATTGATCCAAAAGAATACATATTGATTTATTCTATGCAATAAACAAGTCATACAATACGACAATGATTTATTCAGTACTGCATGAAATATTGAGAGCATTGTCATTACTGAAATCCAAACCAATCTATGAGAGAAGTTATAATGATGTGAGAAATACATGACCAGAATATATTACTTTTGTAATGTATTCCCATTTTATTCACGTGTCTGTGCAAAACGCAAAATGTCGCATTATTTGTTTATATGATATAAAATAATCGCAATTCAATAAAAGGAATGTGGTTACCATACCGTGGTTGTTGCTAAGTTGGTCAAGCTACAGTGTTTGTACAATCTAGCAACGTTAATATGTTCAAGCAGGGCAATATCTGCATATATCAGAAAATAATCTCGAGATTTAGCACAAAGAATCCATGCCAGTTGCACTTTCCGAGCAACATATTTTGATAAATAATGCACAGAGAGGATTGCAATTTGATTCAAGTTACTATTAATAGTACTGCACATTTGTAACTCATTTGCGTCTCTACCTCAAAACTTAGTGCGTATCCTAAAATTTTAGATCGGCTGATAGCTAAATTATTACTCCAGTTTTATTTGGTGGTAGCGAACCTCAAAAATCAAAAGACTACTTCGTGTATCATTAATCTTTTAATTTTGACCAGATGTTTCACAATTATGACTATAAGCTGTGACTGCAGTCAGTGTTGAATTGGCGGGTTAACGAATATAGGCAGAATTATGCGTATATAGTTTGTTCTTGACGATACGAAAGCTTGCCCGAGCCTTGCCCGATATAGCAACAACCACTGTATACAAACTGGTTTCCAAATGTTGTATTCTGAGTGTTACTCGCCAGTTTAAGTAATACCACGTAACTATACGTTCGCTCGCAAGAAACTCACGTAAATGTAAGTCTCATAGTAAACCAGCTAATTCACTTAATCGGTTACTCCACGCATAAGATAGCTTGCTTTGTTTAACAGCCCAAAATTTAGACGGATATACAAAAACTGTTCGAGTGAAATCTGAGAATAAATACGACAGTTACGAATATCTAAAAGATATTGAGAAATAATTCAATTAGTTAGATTTTTAACAAATTAGCTACTTTTGTCACGTGACATGACTTGGCGATGACGCACGTTCGTCACTTCTCTACAATTGGCTAATTATATCTCTTTGCTCTTTTTCAGTTCAATATATATATTCAACAATATTATGATAGAAAAATGTATAGCTTCAAAATAAGTCTCGCATAAAAGATGAAAGCATGAATTATTGGATAAATATGACTTAAATAAATAATTAACAATAAGAATATTTATTCATATAATCAATTGATCTCATGTAAAATAGTTCTATCAATTGATTGCATAAAATGAAATAGGGTAAGTGTAGGGAATTGGAGACCCTTAAGCACATTTGCTTAATTTACATAATCATGAATAATGATACACATACAGAAAGTTTTGGATTCTTTTCAATAACTTATTCCCTATATTTCGTAACAAAATTGTGGTCATGATGTAGCTGATTAATAATATAACGAGGATAAATGACGTCATTACCAAAGGTCTCTCATTACCTACATGTGTAGGTAATAAGGGACAGTTACAAATCGAGTTATTTCAAATACAATTTGAATAAAAATGTGATTGTTATAGTAAGTTTAAACATTTTTTTAACAGACACATGTAGCCAATGAACTTACTGTTATTTTTAAATGACTTTAAAGTAATGTGGGCGAAGAGATACATGTATTTCTTTAGCTTTTTGTTTAGATACAGTAAGAAGCTTTAATTGTTTCTTTAATGAGAATGACGCCATGATAGAATAAAAAAAAATGCTTTCGGCATATGTGACTCTCACAGCACAAAACAAGCATTAAAACATTAAAATTAAAGCATTAAAACATTAAAACAGCATCCTCTATATTCACAAAAAACGGCCGCCATCTTGGTGTCCCTCATTACCTACACACATTTTTGATCAGACACCATCCATAATGTGCACTGCATCACCCATTCACTACACACAATGGCCATAAGTTGTCTGTGGTGGTTAGCCAACTTCATAAATTTTCACTTAAAACTATTTTTACGAGTCACCCCTTAGCAATGTGAATACACCACAACATTCATTGAAAATGTGATTTTTATATGGGAGCAAAATGTTACGATCAAAATGGCTTCCCTTGGTGAATTTGGGCAATTTTCTCGTAGAAATATTGCTTGGAAGTCTTGAAAATGAATCGCATCTAACACTATAGTGTTATGAGAGGCCATAGATGGCTCTATAGCAATATAGCAGCCAGCACGGAAAGACAGGGGTTGGTTCAAGTTTGGTGGTCTCCAATTCCCTACACTTACCCTAATTATTTTCTTTTAGATCATATTGTCTTTGTACAATTCACTGTATTTTATTATTTCTAAATACTCGCTTTTTTCTGTTTGATTTCTATAATTGTAAATCCAAAGTGAGGAAAATATTCCTTTACCATAATTAAAAGTGGGGAACCGTAATTTTGCTGACGTGAAATATACATACTTCTTATTAAATAGATTGCTTATCAAATTCATTTCGACCTATGAACTTTGTTTTCGCTTTTTTGTGAACAAATTGTTTTACGTCAAATGGCTTAAAATCAGAGCATAAAAACCAATAAGATATATTCTAGAGAAGTGACTAACATACGTCATTAACACGCCATGTCACGTGACTCAAAGTTGCCAATTTGCTTTTAAAAAAAATCATAACTCAGTGTTTTCATAATCTTTAGATATCAAAAAAAGATACAAAACTGAATAGGTGTAAATATTCAGTTTTGAATGGTAAACGCCTTAAAACACAAATTTAGTTAGTTGATTAGTTGGTTCATATTTTTCTTATTTATCGCCCGATTTCCTTCAAACTTTGTTTGATCTGTTTGACTTGTCTGGAACTTTTTTTGCGCAAAGCAGACTTTTTCCTTTGATACCAAACGCTCTACGATTGTAAATTATAACTCCACATTTGTCAGTAAAATAACGAGGGGTCTAAAATGGTAAACACTATTCATTTTTACATCATGCTTGACGGAACGAAATTTATTTGTTTTTTTTTTTATTTTGTTATCTAAACCCTTTGCTTTTTTTATGTCACAGCAATTTCATCAAAAGAACGTGTTATCCTCGAAATGGTTGATGCGCATGATTAATGGCGTGGCAAACGAAGCACAATGGGTCTTTCGAAAAGTATAAAAAAAACTCCAGGTTTAAATCGCACAAAACGGATAAAGAGAAAGATTTCGAAACGGTGCACTCTTTTTCACTGTGGGTAAAAAATAAAATATATTGCTAATGAAAATTATTATACACACTCTGGAACCGTTGTTGTTGTTGAGGTTTAGGGGCGTTTATCAATACTACTGGATTATCTACGCCAGATAATTAAGTATATACTTAACCATTAAGTATATTAAGTATATACTACTTATATCTATAATTCGTCAGCGTTTTTTTTTTTTTTTTTTTTTTTTTTTTTACAAAACCGGCCTATAACTACGTGGGACCGCTGCTTGAACAAGTAGAAGTCCCGACATACATGACATACCGTCAAATACAATGGCATACCACTAAAGTTCATGTTCTTTCAATAGCATTTATTTCTGATCAATTGAATTGATGCGACTGGTTCGTACAATCACCCCTCGCTGGAAGGCCGGTCCGTAAAATCAGTGGCGAATGATATAGCGTCAAGTCCATGTTACCATGTTTAAATAGCTAATGGAATATGGTGAAAAATAGGCGTTTGGGGAGGATATTTGTTTAAAGAAGAGTCTACCTAAAATGATATTTTTTTATCAGGAACACAAAAGTTATCTGCTCCAGTGTATAATAATATAAAAAATGAAGTACCAATTACCCATGAGCTTCTAACCACATAGCCTTGGTCTGCGCCAGAAAAAT
This sequence comes from Temnopleurus reevesii, assembly GCA_036244855.1. NCBI lineage: Eukaryota > Metazoa > Echinodermata > Echinoidea > Temnopleuroida > Temnopleuridae > Temnopleurus > Temnopleurus reevesii. Next base: position 62,837 of record BQKZ01002290.1, on the reverse strand, counting down.
CTTGCTTTGATTAAAAGCAGAAAAACCAGACAAACAGATCAAAAAAGTTTGAAGTAAATCCGAAAAAAAGAAAGTTATGAATATTTCAATAATTGAATTGAATTGAATTGAATTAATTTATTTCCTTTTTCATATACATAATCAATGCAAAATAACATCACAAATAGAACAAAATAATAATGATTCAACAGTGGTATTCATAAATTTCTGTAAGGCATTCGTCATAACACGTGGCTTTCGGTCACGTGTTGTGACGTATGTCATGCACTTCCTGTCAGTATAGCTTGTTATAGCTTGTTATAAGTTATTGTTTTTAAGAATCCGTTTTGCTCCATAAATGCTATAGTCTTCAAAAGATTAAATCAATAAATATATCTGTACCCATGTATAAATCGAACGAAAAACTTTCTTTTTCGTTAAGCATTGAAGAAGGGGGATTTTTTAAACATTTTTAAACATAATAAACTGCTCGCAGAGAAGTGCATGGACGACGTCATATCACGTGACAAAACGTTGCCGATTTGCACGACAAGCAACTGTAGAATTATGACATTGAAATAGTCATCATTATTCATTGTCCGTTTGCTTCAAGCTTTTTTTTGATGTGTCAGTATAATTTTTAGCTTTCATTAAAAGCAAGATTTCCCGGCGCAGACCAAGTCTTTAAAGCCGAAATACGGTTTTGGTATACGATTAAGAATTTAGAATTTTACTGGATGTTCATCATGACATGTATATCTTACACACATTTCGAGACCAAATTATTATTTTCTTTATTTTTTTAAAAACTAGCTCTTTTTAAAATGTTGAATTTGACCGTATATCATATTCAGCGCCTTCACATGGTAATAACAATATTTTGGTGGGGTTTTTTTATCGGGTATATGCAAGGTTCTGAGATTTGACAAATGCATGATAACAAAGTATACAAAAGATTAAATTCTGAAATTTTCATCTAATTTGGTGCATGTAAAGGTGTTGTTTATCTAAAAAGAATATATTGATTCAGTCTCAACGTACCCGTGAATGAGATATCTTGCACCTTTTAGGTTATATCGTTATCAAACCCAATCTATTTTTCATGCAATCTTTTGTGCAATATGTTCATGATACTATTAATTTTGTTTAGATTTGAGGACAAAATTTGGGGACAAAAAAATATTGGCTTTTACCAAAACATAACTTGAGCTTTAAGAGGGACTCCACTCTGTAATGATTGTGGTTTCAGTGAATTAAGAAATATCAAATGAGCTCACTGACAATCTGAGCAACATCTATCAATCCGCCCAAATGTTGTCAATTTCGATGATATGGTCTTATTAGGATCATCAATTTGGCAATGTAGGCAGAATCTTTGTTATACAACTAATCGGCAACTCCCCGTTTTCTTTATACATGGAACAAATATTAATTACGCACTACAAATGCACATTACTTCCAAACGTTTTTTTTTATTATTTTTTTTTTCTGCGCATGTACATTAATATAATTTCACATCAGTATTTTGATCTATCCTGGCTTGTATTATGCGGGCCTCGTCCGATCAAAAGGACAATGTTAGGAATGTTATTGTGATTATTTTGATAAAGTCAGCTGCATGAATCAATTATTGATTCGTGCATGGATTTTTAGTGGGGTGAGGCCTGCGGGCCATTGAAATTGAATGTTCATTTTCTCTTCCTGGAAGTCCTTACAGATGCATTCTTGCACAGCGCTAAATTGTTCGAATCGTTTGTTATAATAGAAGGGTTCACAGATCCGAAAGATTAAAGGGCAACTTCACCCAGATATTGTGGATGAGGAAAATACAATGATCAAACTGTGAAAATTTGAGCAGAATTCGACAATCCATTCAAAATTTATCGATTTTCAAAGTTTTGATTTAAACCCCTCATAGGCTCCTCAAATTGGCAACGTACAGGCACAAAGTGGCTGCCAACATGGAGAATTTTGCATTCACTTTGTACACATAATTTTACATTTCCTTCTTTTTCTATAAAAGTAGACAATAAATCAACAACATTCGTTCCGAAATGCATGCAGAATCAAAATGTCCATATCATACTTGAAGAGAAAAGTACTATTGTTGTTTCGTGCATGAATTTTTATTGTGGGAGACCTGCGGACCATTGAAATTGCTTTTTCATTTTCTTTTCCTTGAAGTCCTAACAGATGCATTCGTGCACAGCGCTAAATTGTTCAAATCGTTTGTTATTTTAAAAGGGTTAACAGATCCGAAACGTTACAACATATTCTTGTGGTTTTCTTTTGTAGGGACCGTGTGAAAAGTGAAAAACAGTTCTGTTATCACTGACTTCATTGGCAACCTTAAGTACTAAAATTAAAACAAATATTTTTTTTCAAGATCTTTTGACGCCAAATTTGTCACGGCCGGGCATTCGGTTTGGCAGCCACGGCTCAAAATCGTGATTTTGTGTACAAAGTCAAAGTATATCATGTTTTCAGTAAACTTTCATAAATACATTGATACCTTCACTCAAATGGGATGAAATCAATTTATTTTAGCATAATTGCGGTCCTAAATGGTTAAGCAATTAATTCCAATCGAAAATCAATGAAAAATAAGAGGTCGAAATACATAAGAAATTTAAATAAAGCAACAGAATCATTAAAAAAAATCATCGCGAGACATTTCTTAACAGTCAGGACCACTTTCGATAAACCGCTAACGAAATTTTAGTGCAAAAGCGTTCATGGTTCATTTCTGCCATAAGAGGGATTTTATTCGGAGTCAACATCGTAATTGATACGTCAGTAAAGAGNGGGGGGGGGGGCGAGTTTGAGTGGGGATATGAGAAAGAGATCAAAATAAATAGACCATTGAACTTTACAAGTATATATGTAGTGCAAGTCAAAATCATTTGCTTGCTTGTTGTCACTATAGAGCTGTGGAGATGAGATCACACTGAACGATCGTGTTCTGAAATTGTATAATGATAACAGGTAGCAAGTAATTGTTCTATGAACACGATACAATCTATTGTCACAAAATAAAGTCGGCCATGGACAATAGAGCGGTACGCTGCCTCAACAATCTGCCTCAATGCATTAAAGACACAGAATTAACTGAAAAATTCAAGTCCATGCTAAAAACATATTTATTTGTCAAGTAGACTCATTTCAGCTTATGCAGCTTCCTCACACTATGTAGAATGCTAATGCAAACTGTTATTGAATTGTAAATTGTACGAAATCCTTTGTTGAACTTTCTTCCTCAGTCTTTCTCTTTATTTCCTCCGCGCTTAGGGACATAATTTGTGATAAGCGCGTTACAAATGCTGTAAATTATTATTATTATTATTATTACAATGTGTATTGACCTATGCGGACACAACAATCACAAGCCAGTTCTGATTTGAATAGCATTACAAAAGAGCATTGAATTTGAGTTCGAATTAATTTTACGGAAATAGTTTATATCGTGTTTATGTAATATGACGTACACAGAAAATAAATAAAGTATCATCAAAATATAAGAATACAAATTGGGCAATAGTTTTCTTTATTGATCATCCACAACCATGACAATTGGGATAAAAAATTATATTTCAAGCTTTTCATTGCATGGTATCAACATTATAATTATAAGAAGAGTTTACCCCCATGATAATTTATCTTCAACAAGAACAGAAAAATCAGATAAAAAAAAACAAACGAAAAAGGTTTGAGAAAAATCGGACAGCTTAAGGATGTTTCAATATTTATATCTTCATGTTAGATATGTAGACCCCTTATTTTTATATCTACATTAATATAACTTTTGGATCTTTCTGTAAAACGATTAGTTTTGGACCATAAATTCTTGTTAGTAGTGCACCCATGATGTTATCGAATTGGCAACATGTCTGAAAATTTTCACTGATTTGCGCATTTTCCATTTTTTAAAATTTATAACTTTTTTATTGCTTGACCGATTTTCGTTAAACTTTTTTTTTTTGTTCTGCGCACCAAAGTTTTCTTTGGGGGTATATCCTTTTTTTTTTTTTAAAGAAAGCCTGTATGGCGGTTTGGTTTCATAATGCATTTAATGAAAACTTTCTAACTATTATGTGAACTCTGGCTCAATTCTACAAAAAACAACAACATAATTTGATTGGACCCGATTCATACGTGCATATTACTTCTCGATCATTAAGCCTGTAAATGGCAAGGATACAATTATTTGATTGGAACGAATTCAATTCCTACGTGCATAGTATTTCTCGAACATTAAGCCTATAAATGGCAACAATTTTTTTTTTATTAGGACCGACTCCATTCGTACGTGCATATTACTTCTCGATTATTAAGCCTATAAATGGCAAGGACACAATTATTTGATTGGAACCGATTCCATTCGCACGCACATATAATTTCGAGAACATTAAGCATATAAATAGCAAGGATAAAATAATTTGATTGGAACCGATTCCATTCATACGTGCATAATAGAATTTCTAGCACATTAACAAAATTGTTTGATTGGAACCGATTCCATTCTTACGCACATAGTACAGTATTTCTAGCACAGTAACAAAATTGTCTGATCATGCTGATTGGAACCGATTTTCATTCGTACGCGCATCAAAGTATTTCGAGAACATTCAGCCTATAAATAGCTTGGATGAAATAATTTGATGGGAACCGATTCCATTCATACGTGCAAAGTATTTCGACAACATTAAGCCTATAAATGGTCAAGGTAGGCATCTAAAAATAAAGGGCATCTGAGGCCAAAAAGTAATGAGAATATTTTGCGAGTTGGTAGTATACACAAACAAAATCCCCTAAACATCATATGAAATTAAAACAGTGTTGAGTTTTTTATATATTGAATATTACAATCTATACATTTATCATGATAAATCAAAATAAGACTGTTTGTAAGACTAGCCTACTAATACAAGAAACAATGTACTTACTAACAATAAAGAACGCGCACGCATTAAACAATCAACGCACGGAGCTTAACCCGATTCTAAGCTCCGTGCGTCGATCTTGAACGAGACGTTGTGCTTCTCACTTCTTAACCATACGTATCATTTCGGATATAGTTATTTTGGGTGAATTATATGTTCTGAAGTAATACACTAATAGTATTTATTGACCTCAGATTCCCTTTACCCATCAATGCTTTAATTATCGAACTAATTTTACATAAATTACCTATTTCCCCAAGAAAATTTACGAACAAATCTAAATATGTGCGCGCAACCTCCTTACCAATGTCCAATAAGGAGACATCCACATTTAGGCAATTGTCTTAAAATATTTGTATCGTTAATTGTCATTCTTAATAAATTGAAATATTATTTGTGGAATGTCTGATTGTCCAAATAAAATTATCTGAATCTCGACAAACATCTAAAATGGTGGACGTCCACTACACCTTATTTGCTAATACAAAAATAGAATAATATGAATATTCATAAGTTAATCATACTCATTTATGAATTCTTCTTAACTCTGCAAGTCATCAACAGTGATAACATCATTTATTAAGATCCGGTCCTGGGGTGTGTAACATAAAAGAGATTGCGATCAATTGCAAAGTTTAAGCACATAAATTTCCATAGACTTACGATTGATATCAATCGTACGATAGATTGGAAATCGTGTTACTGAGCCCAACCCTATATTATCATTTATCAATAAAATTTCACATTTTCTTATTATTTCTTTAAAGTTTATATTTTCTGCACCATTAGACAATGGATGTTATTTAGAAAATCATAATTTTTTATACACATCTTACGAGCGCATAGAGAATAGTGGGTTTTCGAAATCGATGGACGGATGCTTGTGGACAGTAAAAACCGAGTGCGCATGTTTTGTGCGCAATTGATGATGAGCACATTTCGCCGCTCGTCATTCACTGCGCACAACAGATGCGCAGTCGTTTTTCTACCGTCCACATAATCTCCGTTTAGTACTTTGAAAGACCTACAATTAAAGTGTTAGGACAACCAACCCACGGAAAATCAACCCGCGACAACTACACCCGGACAACCATCCCCTTGATAACTACCATCTGGCCAAATTTCTTTGCCCCCAATAATAATTACAGCCTTTGATAATTACGCCTAGGACAATTGCCCCATTAGAAAAAAAATGCCCCAGAACAATCATCCATGCGTGTAACCACTGGGGGCATGGGGCGGACGCCTCCAGAAAAGGTGAAAAAAAAAGAAAGAAAAATTGCATAGCTGTATGAGAGGTTAGTTATCTTAGGTGATAGTTGATCGGTAAGTTAATTCTCATAGAGGTCATTCGTCAAGGGGGTGTATTTTTTCTACATAACTTGGGTAGTAAATAGTACACTGCAAAAATGCTGGTGTGAAATTTAACACCAAACGGAATCTTTTTTTTTCAATTGAATTGAATTTGAAATTAATTCCTTTTTCATAGCCATAATCAATACAAAATAACATGACAAGTGACAAAATTAAAGGAGGCGAGTACCCTGGAAGCACAGCTTGTGTTGAGATCGCCTTTACAACAAACAAAGTGACTACACCCAAAAAGTGTGAAAATAACACTAGTTTTGAATAAAATCAATATATTTAAACACCGACTGGTGTTATCCAAGGCCTTAAACAACACCAGTTGTTATTGGAGTTATATATTGAACCGATTCCAAACTGGTGTTATTATAACACTTTTTTGGTGTGGTCGTATATAAATCCCGTGTTCGTGTCAACATCAGCGTGTTTGCAGTGTAAGAAGTCGATTGTTCAGCGGGTTGTTGTCCGGGGATGATTGTCCTCACAGAAAATATGTGCATTTTTAGAAAGTTTAGTAAATGTGAAATTTCATGAACTGTATAATCATTGAAACAATGTCATCATTACAGAGCAAATAGTAATTTACAGGAAAAGTAAACATTGTATATTGACGCGATTTCCTTATTCATTAACCAGTTTTGACAATTCCATTCATAATATGCTGCTCAAATAACTCCCCCTTTAACTGGAATAGAAGAATATATATGATGTACTCTCGCTATAGTCCCTTTTAATTTATTTTTACACTTCGCCAAGTTTTGCAATGTTTTTATTTTTGTCCAAATATCAAAAGCACACCTAATTTAGACAAACTATTGTATATTACCCTGAGAGTTTTTTTTACTTTCAATTTCACCGTACATTCTAACACCGGGCGCACCATTAACACCGTAATCTTGTCATTATGTACATGTATCTGAATCCAGGCAAAATTTGTCACAAAAGCTCTTAACAGAAGAGGTCTACCCAAAAATAATATATCATCAACAGGAGCAGAAATATCAGGTTAACAAAGTAAAAACAAAGTTTGAGCAAAATCGGACAAAGAATAAAAAAAAGTTATAAATGTTTCAATATCTAGACAAACTGGCAATTGATGGCGTCATAGGTGCAAAACTGGCTATCCATCATGTTCTTATCAATCTAACGAAATGTTACTCCCCCCCCCCCCCCCAAAAAAAAAAAAAAAAAAAAAAAATGATTACCTTTGACTATTAAAGGGATGGATGTCTTCAAGATATAATGTATATATGTAGATCCCCTTCTTATTAACATCAATACAAACTTTGTATCTTTCTGTAGAAATGATAAATATAAAGAAAATTATGGTTAATAGTGCATCCATGATGTCATGATGTCTGGAAATTGTCACCGATTTGTTCATGTTTTTCAAATCTTTAAACATTCATAACTTTTTTTTAATTACTTATCCGATTTTCTTCTAACTTATTTAGTTCTGCTCATCAATTTTTTCTGCTCCTGTTAATTGACATTACAACATTGAAAATAAAAAAAACAATACAAGCATCGGTTGGTTCTATTGATGTTGCGACATCTATTTTGTATTTATGCATATCAGAACAGCACCAAAATGAATCAGCTGAAGTAGATTTACTGTTGCATTGCCGAGTCACAAATACCCTTTTCTGAATTGGATAGATATACAGTGCAAGTAATTTGTTTTTGTTTTGCTTTGCTTTGTTTGTTACCAGTTATCACTATAAACCACATAGCATTGGATTATAATTCCATGGTTCTGAATTTGCCACCCTGCTTTAAAAGAATTATTGACAATGTAAAACCACCACGTGAACCCGGATAGTGCTCCTTGGAGCATATAGCAAAGTCAAATGAGTCAGTGCTGAGTAATCTGATCATATAATGAAAACCTTGATTTCGACTGGATGGAAAAATACAATTTCAAACTGTAACAATGGTTGCTATTTTATAATGAGTGCTTAATAAAAAAAAAATCTACCCAACATTGTTATTTCTTCAACAGGGGCAGAAAAATCAAATGAACAGAACAAAAAAAGTTTGAGAACTGAAAATCGGACCACTTATAAAAAAAAAAAAAAAGTTATGAATGTTTGAATATTTAGACAAATTGGCAACTGATGACGTCATGGTGCACAAGTGACCATGTATTGTATTCATAGCAATGTTGTAAAATGCTACCATTTATCCCAAAATATGATTTCCTCAAAATTTTAACCATGGGATATCTTCATAATACATGTAGATAGGTAGATCCCCTATTTGCATGTTTACATTCACAAAAACTTTGTATCTTTCTGTAGAAATGATTAATTTTCACCATAAATGTACATGAAATTATGGTCAATAATTTTTGTGCAAACATGATGTCATCAAACTGGCCACATCTGAATATTTGCTCATTTTTCCAAATCTTGAAAAAAAATAACTTGTCTATTTCTAGTCCGATTTTCTTCAAACATTTTTTGCTCTGCTCACCAGCTTTCTCTGCTCCCGTCGAAAAGTTACTATGTTTGGGTACATTCTTCTTTTAAAAGCTCCATTATATTTCCATAGTTCTGATTTTGCCTGCCTGCTTTAGGATAGTTGTTGACAATGTAAAATGGCCCCTTAAACCCGGATAGTGTTCAATAGAGCGCATAGCAATGTTAAATGAGTCAGTGCTGAGTAATGTGATGAAAACCTTGATTTCGACTTGATGGAAAAATACAATTTCCAACTGTTGCAATGGTAATCATTTTAGAACGAGTGCTTAAAGGGAAACCAACCCCTTGAATTATCGTGCTCGCAATGAATGAAGAAAAATCATGTCAGACAACTCTTTATATACTTTGTATATTCTGTATACAAAATTTCACATTTTCTTCTTTTCTTTCGGAAAAGAAAACGAAATGCTAATTTTCGGTTGGGGTATAGCATTTCTTTATCGGTTCTGCATGTATTTTGAGAAGAATCAATCTTGCTCTAAATTTTTACATTAACCGCTTTTTAAAGATTCTATGTACAATGTGAATAAGGAGTTGTCCGACATGACGTCACAGATTCCGTCCAAGTTGCCGATCACACGGATCCCCATGTGCCGCAGTGATCGTTAATTCTCTGTGAATTTGAAAATTCATATTTTTGAACTGGTTGTCCGATTTATCTCAAATTTTCACAGTTTGTTCGTCGGATTTGTTTTTCATTCATTGACAACATGACAATTCCGGGGTTGGTTCCCCTTTAATTAATACATGCCACTGTGTCGAGCTTCATGACACACCATTTTCATAAAGCTATTCGTAAAGGTACCCAACTCTGCGAATGACTGCTGATCCTTTCTCAGATGCTAACAAAGTCACATAAGGGTTTTAATGCAAGAAGGGGTCACCAGTCGTGCGTAGAGTCGTGGGTACTTCTACGAACACCTTTATGAAACATCCCTAGTTCAAGTCATATTCTAGTAACGCAAAATTATACGTTTCTTAACAAATACATTAAAAATACTCTAATTACTGAAATAACAAAATAAATTGACTGGGTTTCAGTTCTGCTACCTTTCTGTTACAGGGAAATCTGCAACAAATCTTGACAATGTCTGCGGGAACTTGGTCCTGAAATCTAAGAGCTGCTCCAGGCATTGGAGACATATCGGGTCATAATCATAATGGAACTTATTAGCGAACAGATGTGGGACTTCGGACAGATGGTGTAGGTACCCTACACCGAAGATACAAAGACCACGGACCCACTTCCCCTGGCAGGGAGGATGCTCATCGCTGTCACCCCACTTCATCATCCGAACAAGCAACCTCTTGGTCGGACCCTTCCTCCAGACCGGTGTCGCTCGTGGATTCTGGTGCAGAGTGGCCCAGTAGTTCTCATCAGGACTCCACGTGTCCTCCATCCAGGTCAGGAGTTCAATCGCTTCCGGGTCTTGGATCATGTACTCTACGAATGACCTCACAAAGGCACCGTACGCATTTCCGGTGTAGATCGTCATGCCTTGAGGCGGTGGTGCATTCTCGATTCCAGTGTTGATAGGTGAGACGTAACCAGGACGGAACTTGAATTTGTATCTGGTTCGGAGAGCTTTATTTGGAGTCGGTGCTATGGACTCGATTTCGTTCATGCCGTTGAAAGCTTTGAGCTGTTGGACAATCTCGAGGTTTGTTTTAAGAGGTAAGTCCTGTCCGCAGAGGTTAATCACGTACTTCCATTGAACCGGTAGGGTTAGGAGCTCTTTCATACAGTTGATATCAGCCAGAAGTCGTGTAATTCCTCGATACTGTACACTCTCGAGTTTGGACGGTATGAAGACATTCGGGAAGCAGTTCGCTAAGCCGAACATGGCAGCAATAAAATCAGGCGATGCCTTAGCATCCGGATGGATGCAGTAAACATTTTGTGGCTGATAAATGGCGCGTAAAAGACGCTCAACCTGCGCAGCTGTCGTGTGCGCTAAGATGGTGTAAGCAATGGGTTAATCGCGTTCTTCTACCGAACGCGCACGCGAAGGATAACCCCGCTGAAGTTTAAAATCCGCGCATTCTGTTGTTAACTTGGTGACGTCATCGTCCGACGGAACATGCACACCGGGTCCGAACCGTATTTTCTTGATCATCAAACTTGTCTGTGCAATAGCCTGGCTATCCCCGCGCACTAGAGCAGGGCAATCGACATTGTAGTGCCTATGAAACGGTGATATCCCCACGGGTTCGTTCAACAATGCATCTAACGATGACATATTCGTCGGTGCGGGCTCCACATCGGCAACTGCTATCCTATACTCCTTAGTGCTAATCTTACTCTCTGGATATTCCTCGATCAGTTGAGTCAGCGTCTCATGTCCATCGAAAGATCGCAATACTTAACTCGCGATGAAACAGATAATCCCAATCAAAATAATGAGTCCCGTCCTCCTCCGTAATAATTCCATAGCATGCACATAACTTCGACCATTCGATCCTACACATACCAGCAATGTTCACAAATTGTCCACGCGGAGTTATATTACCGAGTATTTAACCCCATCTCGCTGGTTTAATCATATACCATTTACGCCATGCGCCAGTAATGCACCATCATGATGAAGGACATACAGTATGAGTAATTTTGCATGGAGAATGCTACAGAATCGATAAACGTATTCTTATTCAGCTCATCGTAGCCACGATGTCTTTCTTTCTTTTCACTGCTGAATGCATACGAATAAAAGACCCCTTTTTCATCTATATTCTGGAATCTGTCCGTCACTATACGTTATTGCGGTCTTTATTCACAAAAGTCGAGCGTTCGAGTTTATCCACGGTCTGGCGATTCTCTATGCCACAGACTGTGATTACTTTACTATTTTCCTCTTTTCATCAACCTCTTTTTTTCGTGCAGGTGTCCCCTTTACTATATATGGCTTCCCTGAAGTTCTCTTAACGAATAGTCACGTGTACAGTGTTCTTTAATGCAAGCCGCTCTCTCCCACACGCACACACTCAACATGCATTCACAAAGTCAACTACATATGCTTTGCGTAGTCAATTGTGTTGTCAATTGTTCATTTTTTAATGTTACATTTTCCCTTTCTTGCTCGTTATGTTTGTATTGTATGCCTATCTTTTCATGACGGAAAATACAATTAATCAATCAATCAATCATTTTGCTTGTTTTTTATTATTATTTATATCATATATTTAAAATATGTGTATCTCATTCAGCATAACACTGGTTTTCATGAGGGCCCTTAAAAAAAACATAACATTGAAACACTTAAAATACTACATACAACATACAACAGGCAGCATAAATTAATTGCTTGTTTGTATATTGTATGCTTGTTTCAGATTCTCTCAAATATTCTCGGAAGTCTGGGAAATAGGTTGGATATTGGTATGATTATAATCATTATTTGTTAATAATTGTAATAATCCTGCATTTTGTGTTTCTGTTTTTAACAAAAACGTTAAGATTTCGAACCCCCCCCCCCCCTTATTATGGGCATTCGGTAGGCACGCTGTACAACTAATTTCATCTTTTTTTTACTGAAACATTCTGTAGTGTGAAAGAAAATGTTGGACCGAGGAAATGTGCTTAAGTCTGAATTATAAGTCATGAATTGTTGGAAAAGGTATTTTTGGAGTAGAATTTCCGGGTTGACAGAAGTCAAACGACGCGACGATGATTTACCGCACGCAGTAGTTTTAGCCAATCATAATTTCATTCAGTCATTTTATGCATTTGAAAAAGATCATATTTATTTTTGAGGGTTTTTTATGTTTATGTTTTGACTAATGTACTATTCTAATTTGTGGAGTTGTGTTATTGTTTATGTTATTAGTGTAGATATCTATGTATAAGTTTTTTTTCGGATATATTGTTTTAATTGCAAAGCTGTGTTATTGTATATGTTCATGTACTTTTTTTTTTTTATTATGCAGCACCCCTCGTGATACCAACATTATGAGGGCATCCTGCTGAAATATTGATCAATAAATAAATAAATAAAGTCAAGGATTTGGGTTAAATGGTAAGGGGATATCTTTTATATTTCGGGTTGCATGAATTTAAAGATTTAAAATGGACATGTTTTTTTAGTTTAACTTGAAAGACGACGAGGAATAATTGTTTAAACTACATAATCCTGTTTAGAAAGATGATTTATCATAATCATAAATATATCATAAAATTCAAGCCTTCATGCATCGTGTCATATAATGAGTATAGCCATTTTTCAATTTAATGCTACCACCCTTTGCTCAAAGAGTTATATATCACACACACACACAGACTCGTGGCGTCGTGGCGTGCGCCTGTAATCAAGCTGAAATGACCTGTGCTGTCGCGGGTTCGATCCCGGCCGGTCGCCTCCTTCTCTCTTTATTCTTCTCCTGGCATAAATATTCAAATTTGAATGATGAATGATACACGCCGTAAAACCACATTTCCCCCTCTGTCTCTGTCTCTCTGTCTCTCTCTCTCTCTCTCTCTCTCTCTCTCTCTCTTGGTGTCGTGGTCGTGGTCGTGGTCGTGGTGTCGTGGTCGTGGTGTCGTGGTCTCGGGATTCGACTGCATATTTTTTAACAATTTCTTATTTGACATCAAAATATTTATCACAATTTCTTTTTCATTATAAAATATAAGCTTTTATGCATCGTAATGAATTTGGTCATTTTTCAATTTAATGCTCCCACCCTCTGCTAAAAGAACACACACAAACCTGCGGTGTCGTGGTCGTGGCCTTTGTGTCGTGGTCTTGGGATTCGACTGCATATTTTTGACGATTTCTTTTTTGACACCGAAATATTTGTCAATATTTGTTTTTCACTATGAAATGTAAGCTTGTATGTATCGTGTCATGTAATAAGGTTTGTCATTTTTCAATTTAATTCTACCGCCCTCGGCTAATAGAGATATACTGTATATAGCAAATGTATTCGTTACAACGCACAAGGTCTGTGGCTCGAGTTCAAATCTTTCTGCACGTTTGATGTTTTAAGAATAATAATAATGATGGCTACTTGTATAGCGCACAGGTCCACCTTATCGGTGCTCATGGCGCTGAGAGCTTTACACTCACTATTACCCGGCTCTAGCTAGCAACCATTACGGCGCTCCGCATTACAACGAATTTCTTCCTGCCGTCCCTATTCACCTCACCTGGGTCGAGTGAAGCACAATGTGGATGAATTTCTTGGTGAAGGAAATTGACGCCATAGGTTTTGCTATTAGACGATTTTTTTTCCATTGAAATATTTTTCATAATTTCTTTTTCATTATAAACTGTAAGCTTTTAAGCATTGTGTCATATACTGAGCTTGACCTTTTTTCGTGTTAAGATTACCTTAATACCAGGTGAAAATAGTTTGTCGTCGTGCGTTCTACAAAGAAGCGTGCATAGAATTTGAATGAATTACGAAAGTGATCTATTTGCATGTATTAGGCCCTGGTCACATAGAGGGCCGGAAGCAACACGATTCAACACGACTCTTTGTTAATTAACAGTTAACTGCCTCAGAACAAAGTGTCGTGTTGGGTCGTGTTGCTTTCGGGACCCTGTGTGATCAAGGAAAGTTTTACATCTGGAATAACACCTCTTTGAAGTAGGTTCGATGCCGCATCTTAAAGAATGACAAAAATGCTGGCAAATGTGTGCTTTCTAAAACGCTTTATCAGAACAGAGAACAATCACTGAACCCGTTGCTATAATAGCCATTATTCGTTGATAATAACGACATTTTTATTGCGACGGTAATTATATTTTCTCAGGTTTTCGCTAAACAAGTACCACAAATAAATAAGCACATAGATTAAGTGAAATTTGGTATCAGCGTTCAGAATTTGCAAGGATTAAAACAGTAATTTCTACAAATGGACATTACTGTACACGAATGGCCTTAAGTTCTCTGATAGAACAATATCTTAATACATAAATATGAAAAATACAACGATCGGAAGTAATCGGAACACACTTCAATCTGTAGCAAAAAGTAGTATTAATTATTATTAATACAACTGCACATTTGTAATTTATGTGCACTTTTACCTTAAATTTACTGCGCATCCTATTTTTTTTTTTTTTAGATCGGTTGATATCTTAAAATCACTTCAGTAGTATTTGATGGCATGGAACCTCGGACATCAAAGGATCGCTTTATGTATTGTTCATCTTTTGACATTCATGACTCTGAGCTGTTACTCCATTCTTAAAAACCCTCCTTGGTGTGACCGGGGCTTTAACGCCACTCGAGGGGCTTCGGCGGAGCTCCAGACGAAAAATAAAATAGTTTGACTTTATTAGGAACATTTTCGTGCGCTATCAGAGCAAATTATGATCAGGTAAGTCATATTTTGTTACTTACATGAACAGAGGTGCGTCGTTCTTTCTCTATCTCTGCTAACAAAAGATAAATTTTTCCCGCCTTGCAAGTCTTTTCCTGCGCATTAGTCGAGATTCAAATGACGCGATCGGTCAAGCACATCGGACCTGGAAGTAGTTCACTGGTGTTTAATTCCTTTTTTTAAGTTGCAAATAATAAGGTTCCAGTAACATAGGGCCCAAGAATGATTCAACGCGACTCTTTGTTCGCAGGCAGCTAACTGTGAACTAACAAAGAGTCGTGATGAATCGTGCTGCTTCCGGGCTTCTATGTGAGTTGGGCCATATTAAGCTCTTTGCGTCAATTAGTTGCAATGGGCGCGCGATTGACCGATCGCGTTGTTTGAATCTCGGCTGTACCACGGGAAAAGCACTGCGAGACGGATGATACTCTTATCTTTGCCACCTCTGTTCCCGTCCCCTCACCACTTCTCCCTACATCATCCTCAAATACCCTCACCTCCCACTGCCTAAGATTTCATTGAAAATTCATCTGCTACGACAACAGAAAGTGGATGCGATCTCATAACCACTGATTTGACACAACTGCGATTTACCACCGATCTCCACACACTAGAGGAAGGAAATCTTCAAGTACAAGTGCATATTGAGATAATCATCAAACCCTAGCAGTGTGTTAAAGGTGGATGTATGATCTGTTCATGTAAGTATCAAATTTTGACCATATTAAATTTGTTCTTCGATAAACAAATTTGTAAATTTGTAAATTAGTTAAATTTTTTATTAGTTTTTTTTAAATAATTAGTTTAATGTCTTTACATTTATTTCTCACATGTAAAGGTGTGGGGATAGCTCAAGCAAGACTCTGATTTATTTCGTCTTACCTCTGTTTACCACTGTATATTTATATCATGTCCATACAAACTACTTTATTCATTATGATCACACTTATTATGATATTGTATTCGTATGTTCTTCATTCTATGTCAAATACTATGTCATACAGGAAATAAATGAATAAATAAATAAATAAATACAAATGAATAAGATATCGTAATATTTAATCTTGTGTTTCGAGCTCCACTGCTGCGCGGCGGTCGCTGACTGGCCGCGGCTCAACCCGGGCGCGCCGCAGGAAATCGTTCGAGCTATTTCAGCGAGAAATTTATCCAAAATGTACTGCACTCAACCCAGGTTAGGTGAATTGGTACCGGCAGGGATTCATTACGTTAAATGCATAAGCGCCTACTCTGCAATTATGCTATGACTGGGTAAAAATATTAGATACTCTGGCTTGCGCCTCTGGATAGGGATGGCGTATTCTATTGCTATGTATTATTATCATAATATAGCTGTGCAATTGTAAGCAATTCATGTAATAAATATCCCTTATGCATCACTGGGCCATGAGAATTTTCTAAGATTTTTTTAAAAACAAATTAGATTCTAAATCTGAAATTTTCCCATGACATGAAAATTTTAAGAAATTCATCTGTTCTGGTCTCTATACATACAGTAGCCTAGTTATTTAAATATTAAATAAGCCTATGAAAATGAAAAAGCCTATCAAATACATAATTGCCCGTATTCGGATAACGGAGTTTTACATACTCAGGGACGAAGCCATTGTTATTTAGACCCGGGCTATTCAAAAGTTAAATGAAGATTCTAAATGACAATGACCTAAGGTACCCCATGTATGATATTTAGTCGAATGACCTTGCGACCAATTTTGCAAATACTGAAACACGCCGTAATACGTCATCTCATGGCAAGGAACTTGATACTTGAATCTTGATGAAGGATCAAGCCGAGTACCTCGCCGTGAGTGTGTTTCAATATTATCACAATTGGTCGTAAGGTAGTCGTACGACTATAAAAAACCGTGGAGTGTGCGGTGTCCTTTAAACCTGCGTTGAGTTAAACCTCTGGCTGTTTGTAACATTGCAGTAATTATTGTTCAGTTAAAACCAAATTCTCGAACCAAGTCGTCTATCCAATCCAATTATTAAGATATTAAGATATCTATGAAAATGGCCGTACGGTGTGCGTAAAGGAGGCAACACTTACATAATTATGATTTTTACTTTTTGTCTGCCCTGCTCCGAGTTTTATCCTATTATGGAAAAACATAATACATTATCGAAACTGAAGAGGGCGTTGTATAGTTTTAGTATCTTCTTCTTATGTGACATTGATGTTATTATTTTTAAGTCACATTCAACTGTTTGATCTGCAATGATTTTTTTAATTATTGATTAACTTATCCATAATACCTATCGCAGTATCGATTCATAAAGAAATGGACGTATGCCCCAAATTGTACGGCGTGAAACAATATAGATTTGTATGCAAACACAGGGGCCCGTATTCTGATGTCAGGTTTAACTTAAACTATAGTTTAAATATGTGGTTTAAGTATGGGAAGCCAAAAGAGGCTTGAATCTATAACAGCCGATGTTTAATTTACCAGCACATTTGGCACTCATAGTATTTAAAACTGTCTCGGAATAAAAACTTCAATAGTTTTCTACATTATTGGGAAAAGAAAGCAGTTACCATAAGAATTATACATTGTAAATAAACTTTTGGCACTTTTGGCTACCCATACTTAAACCACAGATTTAGACCAGGGTTAACTTAAACCTCGCTATCGGAATACGGGCCAGGGTATCAAAGGTTCCTTGTTTAATAGGACTTTGTATCGAATATAGTAGCTGTCTGTGACAGCCTTTCCCGCAGAGAGCAGAACGTGTAGGCCGGGATTCAGTAATACGAATAGAAGACCAGATTTCTGATGCATTTGTAAAGTTATTTCTCGTTTATCTTATTTATTTCGCTACACTTAACTACTCCGTGGCTGATCATCATGTTGAATGGTATAGTAACCAGAGCAGGTACGTAACATACTCGTTCTTATTACTTTGCTGCCCCTTACATCATGTCCTTTCTTTCCCTCCACCTCTTCGTTTAGCAATTTCTACATACCTTTGTGTTCACTTCATCTCCTTGTCATTTTGCTAATGATTAAGATTCTGCTATAGGATCGAAAGCTCAAGTTCTTTTTTAACTTCATGATAATTTCATACATTTTAGATCTATTATTCGTGGTTACTTTTGTGCAAGGTATAGTCATAGCCTGCTGACATATTAACTTATAAGTTGAGCGATTTGAATTCATACCGTAAAAACAAGGGGGGTGGGAGGTAGGGGGAAGAGGAACAATACTTCCACAGTCTCACTGTTTGTGCATCTTTAATATTCTTTATGTATATTGTAAGATTTATCCCAGAACAGGGTCCATAGAACACGATATAATGTATTTCCGTAAAATTAAGACGAACGCCAATCCAATGCTCCTCTTAAATGCTATTGAATCGGAACCGGCTTGTGATTGTTATGTCCGTACGGTTCAGTATATGGCGAATGGAACTATTTTCCCATGACACGCTTTATTCTACAGAAATAGATTATATCGTGTTATTAAGTGATTCTACTCATTATTTTTCGATGGTGTTAAACCTGTCCTTGTTCACCCCCTGCGTCCCATTTTGCCCCGTCGAGTTATCCGTACTGTATAAGACGGAAGTGTTTATGTCTTCTTTTTTTTTACCTGAACTTGCATAAAAAAACTGACTGCACATTTTTATAGCATTAATTCGTTTAATAGGCAGTTAATAGGGTTAGAATACATTAAATAAATTAATATGTGTACAAGAAAATAAATAAAATTAAAAGCAATTTTAGCGCAGTCAACATATTTCCTTGGTGTTAAAACAATACTTGCATACTTGCAGAAGGATTAGTCGGAGATTCTTGCAACAGAAATATCATTAACAAAAGTTTACTAAAACAGTATGTGACATCTTTTCGAAATTTTCAAGCAATACAGCCCATAACTGAGAGGGGTTAGATTAGAAAAATGATCGTCTTTAATTTCAAACAAAGACATAGCTAATCTAAGTGAAACATACCCAATAGTCACTATTTTTCATTTCATGAGATGAAAGTACGGTTTACTCTCAAAGCCGAAACTGGTTTTAAAAAAAATACGGAAGTTTATAAGTGCAGCGCGATTGCGAGTTTAATTGGGTTCGTACTGAAAGCAGAAAGCCTAACATTTCAGAAGCTAAGACAGTCCTACGGAAGCGAATACATTCAGAGAGCAACTTGTACAAAGTCGCATTGGTGCCTTGTTTAAGACAAAACGGCAAAAAGGCGACTTGTACAAACTAGCCTTCGCTCTGCACGTAAAACTTTCGGATTTCTTTAGTATTTTCTGAAACCCGGGTCGGTTTCAAGTGTGAACCCTAATGTTTCCATTAAAAGAAGAAATAACTCAACTTGCAAATTTTAATGTTCACCCTGTTTTCAAATTCGTACATTTGTTACCCCTTTAACAGCGACGTTAGGGCAAAAGTTTAAAGGCCTTTATCTCCCAGACGAGCAGAATAATTTGTTTCTAGCAAACAAAAAGATGATAAAGTATTGTACGATCTGTGACCTTTGTCTGCATACATGTGTTACTGACTACGATGCTTCATTTTTAGCTATATCAATGGGGAGTTTAAAACAGGAACAATCTCTCAAAAATTAAAGCCCAAGTAAAGTTTGGGTAAAAATGAATATTTTTTGTCCCCAAATTGTGCCTTCAAATAAGAAATGAAATATAATATCATGAACATGTTGGACAAAAGATTGTGTGAAAAAATGAATGAGTTTTGGTAAAGGTATGAAGCCTAAATGTGCAAAATATCTCACTCTCTGTCCAGCGACCCGAGACTGAATCAATATTTTATTTCTTGATAAAGGACACCTTCTCATGCACAGAAATGGATGAAAATTTCAGAATTTAATTTGCATGTATACTTTTTTATCATTCTTTTTGTTCAAATCTTGTAAATAATCTTGCATACTGTATAATGCCAGATATTACTGCCAAGAGAATGAGCTACAGCGAAGAGTTCTCTCCAGCAGCAATAAGCTAAAAATATATCTTTTTTACCCAATATTATTTGCAAACCGTTCATGGTGCGAGCGATCATGTATAACAATTTTCACCACGTGTTCATTTTACTGCACGCAAACATCCTTAAAGGGGAACTTCACCCAGCCATTGATATGCGCTCAGTGGATGAAGATAAATACAATGGTCAATCTGTGAATATTTGACCAAGATCTGATAATCCATTCAATAGCTATGAATTTTCAAAGTTTTGATTTACACCCCTCATGGGCTCCTCAAATTGGCAACGTACAGGCACAAAATGGCTGACAACATGGAGAACTCTCCATTCACTTTGTACACAGAATTTCACATTTTCTTCTTTATCTAGAAAATTAGACAAAAGTGTACCTTTCTCTTCAAGTATGATATGGACATTTTGATTCTGCATGCATTTCGGAATGAATTTTGTTGATTTATTATCCACTGTTCTTGAAAAAGAAGAAAATGTGAAATTCTGTGTACAAAGTGAATGGAGAGTTCTCCATGTTGGCAGCCATTTTGTGTCTGTACGTTGCCAATTTGAGGAGCCCATGAGGGGTGTAAATCAAAACTTTGAAAATTCATATTTTTCGAATGGACTGTTGGATTTTGGTCAAATTTTCAGTTTGATCACTGTATTTGTCTTCATCCACTGAGAGTGCATCAATGTCTGGGTGAAGTTCCCCTTTAAGGCCTCATTATGTTGAAAATAAATTGTTTTGTTTTCTCTTCCATCTTCATGAACTGTCATACCGAGAAGGATGTCTCGTGTCCTGCCTCATCATTCTTCTGTATACATCACAAACGGTAAGAATAAAATTGGAAGAAACTAGGGGTCAGAAAGGTTCTATTATGCACCCTTATTTCTAGGAGTGTAAGATTTAATATAAACACAACCAAAAGGTATGTCTACGTAATCATGGTTATTGAAAGCACCAAGCACATGCTGCACTGTGTCTCCTAACTTGTAGGTATAGAATACTGTGAGGTGGACTGTACAACGATAGAAGAAAAACACATAGGGGGTGTTGTTCAAAATCAACTGCAAATCAATTGCAACTTTGTAGATTGTAACGCGCGTTTTCATTCGCGCGCGGTATGCGCATTTAACAAGACGCGCATGAAACAATGATCTTGATTGGCGCGTTCCGATCAACTGCAACTTGCGATCAATTGCAACTTTTGAGCAACACCCCATCAAATATTATGTTACATTACAGATGTTAGAAGTGCATTTTTATTTTATTTTTTTTAGAAACAATGAGTTGGTGTGAGAATGAAATATGCTGTGGTGCAAATCAGCGGGATTATGGTTTCACTATGGAATCTAATGATAAACAAACTGAACAAAGTATATAACTTAAAGCGATAGACCAGTTTTGGGAGGAGGGCGCTTCATATATTTAGCTAGTTTGCGAGCTGCAGTGAAATTATTACCCTAATGCAGTTTTTCAATAGTAAATTAGAGCATGTTCATAGTTTCTTTGAATGAAATCGACCTAGAAATGGCTTAATTATCGCAAAATAAAAAAAATCATGCTGCGGTCGTTCTTCCTTACACAACATGCTTCACTTACAAAATGAACGCGAACTCACACACCGCTGCGCAGACAATACCACCGATCGCACCGCCCATTTCAGGCCGACGCTCCCCCGTGCAAAAGCACTTAGCACACCGTAGGAATAATGGCCGATTGACGTGTTCGACGTAAAATACACAGAATACGAGCAAAAATGTACTCCTAATATCCTACACAGAATTATTTAGGCATGTTAAGCAACTTGTGAATACATCAGCTCGTTTATCATCACTTTCTGCTTCCCGGTCATTACGAATCTATACCTTTAACATTTAAACTCCACAATTGCTCAATCAGACATTTAAAAGGAGCTTCTCTATCATTCAACAAACATGTTTGACAAACATGTTTGACACACCTGAGGACGAGTCAGTTAATTCTACTCGGAACGTCGTGTTTTTTAAAAATCTTTTTGAGCTTTTGCTCAGTCCTTTTCAGGACTATTTATTGAAAGATAACCCTACACCACATGGTGCAACTGAAAACCTCTTTGAATGTTTGACATCATTCTGTATCATGTTTGCAGAATAATTGGGAAT
>BQKZ01002290.1:15475-30714 GCA_036244855.1 Temnopleurus reevesii | reverse complement strand
CCTAGTCAGGGCACAGAACTGAGAGAGCCAAATTTGTCTGTTTGTTTTTGCTTGTCTGTCCCGTAGGGAATCATAATTTAAGCGTTTTTTTTTCAACGCCTGGAAAGGGAGGGGCGCAAAATTACGAATTGGTCGAGCCCCGGGTCTTAACATCTTGGGTGCGCGCGCATACCATTATACAGTGAGATGCATCACGGATGTATACAATTTGCACCAGAACAGAATCGTCTCTCTAGTTACATGACCTCTATTTACGATGAGCGATTGTGATTGCATGTGCGAAATTTAAAGAATTAAAGATTTTGTAACATTGTTAGAATATAGTTATAAAAAAAAAATTCCGAACCATTCGTGATTAAGAAATTAAAGGTTTTAAGAGATTACTAGTTGAAACTTTATGACTGATTTCGAAATGTTGTCTTATCATCAATCGATAAGTCAATTCCCTGACGTCACTGACATATCTGTATCTCACTTCGAGTGGCCATACATCCAATTGAACTTTGAAATCATTTATAGTATCGCCTATAGCAATTGCCCATCAATACCTAAACGCTTCATCCTGTATTTTACCATAGACCTATCCCACAAAGACTTCTGACGCAATTGTCACTCTTTGATCTGTGGAGATCTGCCGCCTTCCCATTTTGTGCATCTCATTGAGGACATTCATCTAATTTAAAAGGAAAGCAATCCCTGGAAGTATCGTTTTCTCATTCAATGAAATTAGATCAGATGAACAAACTGAAATTTTTTGCAAAATCGGAAAATCATTTCAAAAGTTATGAATTTAGAAATTCCCAAAGATATGACGACCCCGGCCGCTGATGGGAATCTGTGCGATCGGCAACATTGACGGTATCCGTAACATCATGGGCCTGTAACGAAGAGATGCAATTAAACTTATGGTAGATATCAATCATAAGTCTATGCCAAAGAGCTAGGGGATCGTCAAATTTGAGGTAAAAAGGCCACCAAAATCGCAGAGAGGGGCGCCAAAACAGATGACGACTCTTTTTTTGGGATTGCTTGTCAGTCATGGGGCCTGTAACATAAAAAAGATATGATTGATTAGAAATTGATTGTATCTTTATCATACACGTTTTGCCATAGACTTACGATTAATATTTATCGTAAGTCTAATTGCATCTTTTATGTTACAGGCCCCAGTTCAGCCCCCCCCCCCCCCCCCCCTGTCTCAAAATCCTGGGTGTGCATTATTTATGATTGCCATGTTATATCGTTTGACATAGTTGATATCGGCTATATTACAGGCGAGTTGGGTTGGAGGGAGGAGAGGGGTTGGGGTGGGGTGGATGGGGAGGGGACAGTGGGGAATGAGTCGGTTAATTGTGGAGGAGATATAAAGCATTGTGTATGCATGCTTCTTATGAAGTGCTGCGTCAGGAAATTATAAAGATAAGTTGACCTTTGTTTGTTTAATTTTTCTTAAATAAGTTTGACTTTTTATTATGTGATTTCTTATGTCATTCTATGATGTTTTCTTTATGTATTTTTGTTATTCAAATATACACTACTAAATACATAAAATTAACCAATTGTGAGAACTACACAAGTAGGGAAGGGCAAACGCTAAATTAAAAGCTGATGAAAACAAACAACCTCGTGCAATATTCGTATCACCGACACTGGGAATAAAAATACGAAGTATAAACACACGCCTGTCATTCATAAAAATACATAAAATATACAAATCGTTAAATACGACCTTTTTATTGTTTGAAATATAGATCCATAAACAGCTTTACAGGAATGGCTAACAATAAAAAATATATATATTGGCATGTCCTGAATATGTATTAATGCGGGCTGAATATTAGGTGATAGTTTAAATTCAGAACAGTAAAGAATTTAACGTCATACTTTATCTTTATTTGTCCGCTCAGCGAAAAAAACCCTATATAGTCAGCACTTCAATCATCAAAGTTAAATTCGGCTTGGAATTGTTTTCTTTTTCAACGGCAAGAATTATGAAATATAATCCATAATCTAAAAAGAGTTTATATATTGATAAAGTTTAGGATTACACAATGATTCTTAAAGTATCTCAGTTACTGTAATTGTTTTATTTTGAATTTGCCGAATAAATAATAATAATAATATTAATAGTTACAAAATCTGCATAAAATGAATTTGATTCAATCCTCAAGATCTACACTGGTCAGGTTATAAGCCAGTGTTAAGTGAACACCCACTGCTTGTATGGCAAAACCGAGGTTGTTAATTAACACCAAATTGGTGTTTATTATAAGGAAAATTAGAAAAAAGTATAAAAATACCAACATGGATTTCAATAGATTTGTTTAACAAAAGGCTGATATTTGTGATATATGATGAAAACATCATCTCGATAATTTTTGCCCAAATCTCATCGGTGTTGTAATTTGAATAAGGGGTGAAGCGATCCAGTCCCCCCCCCCCCCCCCCCCCCCATTCTCCTCTCACCCCTTTCCTTTAGATGCATAGCCAACGTACGAGGCCCAGCATTATTTTAAACTAAAAACGAAACAAAGCTAACAGAACACTCCCTTGTCCTGCCTCTACCAGTGTTCTGTTAAATGGGTTTCGAAATGTGAGATATGGTTCATATCATTACTCCATAATCTACCGAACATTTGTATTGATAAAGTAAATTCCTCAAAACACATCAATATAAATTGTATATAATTTGATAATTACTAATGGTATTTATGCTAGACTTTGAACAAACCTGAGTCTATACACTATACACTATTCAGGAAATATTATAACAATGATTTGAACATGCAATTATGGGCCAAATCAAAGTGTAAATCAAAGTCCTAAACTAAAGATCTCTATGTATCTATTTAATAATTGAACACGTAGAAACCTGAACATAATTCATAAATCCATTATACAATGCTAATGAAGTTTGGATGAATTCCTTGGCCCAAACTAAAAAAAAAATGAGTGTTGACAACTGATATCAAATGAATATTTAAAAATAATGACCCATAAACCATAGATCTGCAGCATTTTGCTTTGTACATATATTTTGGTACGGCAGTTTCTAGTTTTACTGCCACTTTCGTGACCCTTTCCTCGTACTAGTATACTTGAATTATGGTCAGCCCATTCAAAGGTGTTTTTATTACGATGTAATATTCAATTGTTTCAATAACCTTTATGCATTTAATTTTCCATTTGCTTCTTTGAAGAGCAATTCAAAATACACGTTTCAAACGGGGCGTTGGCGAAATAAGACTTATCTTCAATTCGTGCAACAATGTACACTGTAAAAAAAGAAAAACATATTTCAAAGAAGGAATTGTAAAGTCACCACAAATCGACTGTAAATAAGCACACTGGGCATGACAGTACTTCAGACATTTATAATGAAATACGCTCTTAATAATCATATACACTGTGATGGCAAAATCATAACGTATCGTTTTGATTGTAACTGTTCAGAGTTACAACTACGCACTCGACATTTTTACATTAGGCCCGCGTGGCATAAAGATATCAAATCAATCCTATTATTGATATCAATCGTAAGTCTATGGGAAATATTCTACTCAAGTTTGAAATATTATTGATCGCGATCTCTTTTATGCTTCAGGCCCCTATCCCGTAATTTAAAAACATTTCGTTGTTTCATCACGTTAATAAAGACTTGAATAACAACTTCATGAACGAATTGTATCAGTTCTTGTGCTCAATGATTGAAACTCTATAAATCATAATAGCACTCAAGAACACACTCCAGTCTTTATTAAAACTCGTTCGTAACTTGGTGCAACACCGCCCAAATATGTTGACACTTATAACTCAAAGTCCAGAAAATCTTATCGAAGAGATAAAAATGCCGTGTTACAAATAGATATACCTCAATTTTATAGTCTACTCCTGTTTGTATTAAACCACTTTCTGGGGTAGTATACCCTAGTTTACATTCGACAGCCCTTCATCGCTATAAACACGCAAGCGCTTACACAACTCAATAATCGAAGTTGTGGTATTCTAGCAATTGTTGACCTCATTTAGTACACTGTTTTAAGTTGGATTAGGTGGTTTGGCTGTAGCGGATACCGCTTTGATTTGGGCGAATATTGGGTGAATATTCGACGCGTTGACGGATTAATACTCGCTTCGACTTCGAAATCATTTCACGATGCCAAGCAAGACGGTGATGTCGGCCGTGGGCGTCATGATATGCGTCCTGGTCGCAGTCGCGGTCGGCCTCGGTGTGTACTACGGCGTTGATTGGGAGGACGATGACGGGATGGTGAATGATCCGTTCGAGGGGCTCGAAGGCGATCAGAGGTTCGATTGTTACCCGGAGGATGGGGGCTCACAGGAGGCGTGCGAGGCCCGGGGGTGTGTGTGGGGAGAGACCGATGTGGATTTGGCACCCTGGTGCTATTACCACCCAACGAATTATGGGTACATGATGGTGAGTTTTCTGGTTCATTTTGACATTATTCTTGTTGTGAAAATTGAATATGATTTGTAACATGATATCATATTTAGGATGACTTTTTGCGAAAATGTGGAGAAGCTTAAAGAAGTATGGCAAGCCATTTTAACATTTATTCGTATTTCTTGATATCAAGAATTCGAATTCTTGTTCATCAAGAAATGTTTTTCTGCTGTTAAGCAACGAAATTTTTTCATATCAAGAAATGATTTTCTGTTGAAATGTTTTTCTGTTATTAAGCAATGGTAATTTTTATATCAAGAATTCAAATTCTTGATTACAATAGTTCGATTTCTTGATATCAAGAATTATATATTTTTTATCAAGAATTTGATTTCTTGATATCAATAATAATAATAATAATAATACACAAAATTTAGATAGCGCTTAATACGAAGTGTTTCTAAGCGCTCTGTGCATTATTACCCGGCTATAGCATGGCTACCATTCGGCGCTCACTGCATATCAAGTAGTATGAATAAATGTTAAAACGGCTTGCCATACTGGGACGGTGAATGATCCCTTCACGGGGCTCGAGGGCGAACAGAGGTTCGATTGCTATCCGGAGGAGGGGGGCTCGCAGGAGGCTTGCGAGGCCCGGGGTGCGTGTGGGGAGAGACAGATGTGGATTTGGCACCCTGGTGCTATTATCACCCAACGAATTATGGGTACATGATGGTGAGTTTTTTTTATCAATTCGACATTGTATTTATGTATTAATCACTAAGGATTTTAGTGTTGAATTTGGTTCATCATATATTTTTGATACTTCTAATATCATCATTATTTTGCACTTTCTATCAATTTGATATGTATGTATATGTTATGTCTTACTAATTGTTAAGCGCTTTAGACCTGTCTGGAATTAAGCGCTATATAAAGTAATTAACGTTTTAAATCAAGTTTGGTTGATTATTTATGATTTTCAATTCACGGGGTTTTTATAGCTGAACTTTTTAATCTGAACCTGAATCAGAATGTATTTCTCATTAACATGATAATTAAGAAGTAATCTTAATAAACACACTCTATATTGATTTGAACATTTCAATATAATTCATAGATTGATATCTTTTAATATTCATTTTATAGAGATTTGTCATTCCTCACGATTGAACTACATTATGGTCTAAAGATGAAATAGTCCCATATGTCTTATTCTAACGAAGTGAAAACAATTATTACACCCATTTACAAGAGAAGAAGTTTATTATAAATAATATACAAAATAATTTTGTATATTTAATCCATCGATTTACAATTAACAATTTTGTTTTCAGATCTGTCCTCCTCATCAACTGAAAATGATTCCGTTTCGATATTTTGAATTTCGATATTACTGTGCATGATGGGTACAAAGCTAGCTCATTGGAAAGCCTGCTCTTTCTCTTCAACTCTTCTCCCTTCTTCCCTCTCACCAATTATTATACCATTTAGTTATAATTCTCAAATACCTATTCTCGTTTATTTATTTTTGTTTACAAAATGATGATTTCGGGTTTTCGCCTCCTTTAATTTTTTTTTCCATTTATCTTATAGTTTCTTATTCTAGTTGTCTCTCGAAAAAGGAAATAAATGTTCTATTCAATTAAATAAAAAAAAAATCAAGCCAGCGATAAGCGTCCTATTTGGTGGAACCTTTATTTCATTTCTTTAAAAATGTTTTTCACACGATATATTACCAGAATGTTCAAGAATATTCATGTAACATCTCAATATAACAAAATTATCAGAAACACGTATGGACAAATTATTTACCTAAAGGTAAAGGTTACATGTTGTTTGTACTTCTAACATAATGGCAATTCGCTAAATACATTCTTACTTGGGCCCCGGTCATATAGGGCCCCGGAAACAACCCCGATTCGAGACGACTCTTTGTTCATAGGCAGTTAATTGTGAATTAACAACGGGTCGTGTTGAACCGTGTTGATTCCTAGGTCCTATGTGACCGGGGCCTAAGCAACACATACAGGTACAAAGAATACCATCAGATATCAAAACTAATGTTTGCTCTGTCGAAGTAATGACAAACACAAAGATATATATATATATATAGATGATTACTCTAGATGCACATACATGTATCACTATTCAAAAGATAAATGTGATCAAGTTTGAATTTGCGATTTATAAATGATTCCGTTAAGTGGGATCGACCTAGGTGGAGGTTCATCAATATATGTACAGTGATATCAGACTCACAGCATGTAGAGTCCACTGTGTTAATATCACATCTATGCGGTATACATACATTGCACCACCATGAAAAGTGTTATATCAAACTGATTCAAGCGGAATACATTTTTATACATTTTGGTCTCATAAATGATAGATTGCAATCTAATGCACATATTTTGTTGATTTTTCTTTTGTCGAATAATATGCCATGTAAACTGGTCTGTAGCAATAATAATAATAATAATAATGATAATAGTAATAATAATAATAACAATAATAATAATAATAATGATAATGATAATGATAATAGTTATAATAATGATGATAATAATAATAAGAAGAAGAATAATGAAAATAATTCTAGCTGTTCAAAAAGTCCATGCCGCTTTAAGAAACAAGACAATTTAATGAACATGAATGCATGAAGATAATAGAATAAAACACATTTCAAGAATATCGTGAACAACTTTTTTTTTTACAGAATCCACCGAATGAAACTATGGTAGTTCTCGGGGTGAGTTCCCCCTAAAAATCTATTGTTGTTATCCCTCAACATGCATTTTGATATAACTTTACATTTTTCAGATTGGCGAACCAACGAAGACAAAGTTGGGATGGAAAGTTCGACTAGGGCGGAAAAATACTCCTGTGCGGTACGAACGAGCAGCCGGAACTATAGAGATTCAGGTCGAGATGCAGACAAATGAGCGTATTCATTTTAAGGTAAGAAAAATTGAAAAAAAAATATATATATTGAAAATTATATGTACTTTTAATATACAATGTTCACGTTTGTAATTATGATCCATTGTAATTTAAATGTACTTTTACTGCACGGCCCCATTGAAAAACAACATGTGCTGAACTGGGTTTTTAACCATGGTAAAATAAATGTATCAAATCAAATAAAATCGAATAAAAAAAAAATAAGTAAGTTAATGCGAAGACACTAGCCTGATAGTGTTTTGTTGCAATGTATCAGGCTAATGATTTGTTTGAAATATAACATAATCGTTATATAAAACTGTTTATTGCAAAAACAAGACTTTGGCAAAAAAAAGCAATTTTGTCTTAAACTTATACAAAAATAAAATTCTAGCAAATATATATAATATAATAATCATTTAATACAAAAATTTTGTGTGGTTTTTTTTTTTTTTTTGGGGGGGGGGGGGGAACGAACATTTTGCTCACTCCTCACCAGCTCTGTGGAAGAGTATGAAAGCTTTAACATCACTGTCTTCCTTCAAGGAAACCTTACGACTTATTTAATCTGGAAATCTGGAATAATCTTTCCGACCAAATAAAATCATGCCCTTCCATTATCTCCCTTAAAGCGACACTAAAACGAAGTTGTATAGACTCTTACAAATCTCACATACATCCATGATATATAAATAGAAATTAAATAGATATAATCTTTTCCCTTTTTTTTACTCTACCATTGTCCACTGCAACTGCACCAGCACTAGCACTGCACCCACTTGGTTAGATTACAAAGTCACGAAATCTCCTTTTGAGGCCGTCATCCACGTCAAGCTTCACCGCTCATGATGACGGTCTCCTGCGTTCGCTTACTTTATTAAAAT
Source organism: Temnopleurus reevesii (assembly GCA_036244855.1). Classification (NCBI taxonomy): domain Eukaryota; kingdom Metazoa; phylum Echinodermata; class Echinoidea; order Temnopleuroida; family Temnopleuridae; genus Temnopleurus; species Temnopleurus reevesii. The sequence continues at coordinate 22,482 of BQKZ01002290.1, read as the reverse complement.
TAAGTTGATACCTTGTTTCTCTTTTTTATATTACTATTCTATGTAAGTTAAGATATACTATTTATTTATATTATGTATTTATGTTGAATGTTTGTATTGTAAATCATTCATTTGAACGCAGAAATAAAATGAAATAAAATCAAAATCAAATTTATTTGAGAGTGCCTTTTGACTTCCATTACCATGTATTTCATCACTTCCATTAATTTCCTCTGAGCGCCTTGAGCATCTAATTAGGATGAAAAGTGTGCTATATACATTGACGTCCATGTACTATTATTGTTAATGGGGCCAAGATCTGTGAGTTTTCACGAATTCGTCTTTTGCACGTATGACCTTTTGCTAGGAGGTTATTTTGCTAGGAGGTTTCAATTTATTTCTACTGATAAAATAAAAAAAATATTTTGTAGAGGGGGCGGTTTTGCACGCATGGAGCGTCAAATATAAGTTTCCCTAGTCAATATCCTCCTGGATAGACAAAGAAAGAGATTGCGATCAATTGCAATTCCTTAGTACATGGTTTCCCATCAACTTCGAATCTCACCCGGGGCGCTAATTTCCTTCAGCAAGAAATTTACCAGCACTTTGCTGCACTCGACCCAGGTGAAAAATGGGTACCTGACAGGAATTTATTCCTTGGAATGCTTGAGCGCCTAACTGGCTTGCTCGGCAGTTATAGCCAGGGTAATAATATGGTACCTATTATCAAGCGCAGTAGAGTATATGCATGTAGTAATTGCGCTATATAAATGGACCTATTATTATTATTATTATTAACTTACGATTGGTATCAATTGCGGAAAGATTTATGTTCATATCAGGGGCCCTATTCTCAAGCAATACATCGCCTCGATCATTCAACTTTGCAAAAATCAGATACGCACCCTCTGCATTCTGCGAAAATTAAAATGCTCGGGTAGAAAATCGTTTTGAATGTAGTTTGAATTCAAGTTGGGAAATTTATAAATTCTATTGACGTTGGGTCAAAACGCGAATGTGTGAAAGAGCGTTTAATACGAGAAATGTTATGAGGTGTTGTTCGAAAGTTGCATTGATCGCAAATTGCAGTTGATCGGAACGTGAAAATCAAAATCATTGATTCATGCGCGTCTTGCTAGAACTAATTGGTAGTTGATTTGCGATCAATTGGAATTTTGTAGCAACACCCCCTTATATTATCTGGGGTGTGTAACATCAAAATGCAATTAAACTTACGAAAAATATCAATCACAACTCTGTCGAAAAACATGTACAAAGGAGATATGATTAATTTCCAATTTGTCGTACATCTTTTATGTTACAGGCCCATGGTCTTATTGTTTAGCCCATGCAATATATATGCCAGGAATATAATTATATAACTTTTTATTTCTTTTCTAGATATTTGATCCGCATACGACAAGATTCGAGGTACCTCTGGATATTCCGGCCCCTGACGAGCAAGCAGAAGACCCGCATTATGAACTAGCACATATCAAAGATCCCTTCAGCTTGCAGATTATCCGACGTAGCACCAATACAGTCATGTAAGTAAAGACCTAGTGAATTATGCATGGTATTTGCTTGTCGTTATTTTCCTTATTCGTCCAAATATGCTTATGCAGGTATATCCAGTAACAATATTGTTTTTACATTAATATCTTAATATAACTGTTTAAGCCCTGGTCACATAGGGCCCCGGAAGCAACACGATTCAACACGACTCTTTGTTCGGAGGCACTTAACTGTGAATTAACAAAGAGGCGTGTTGAATCGTGTTGCTTCCGGGTCATATGTGACCGGGGCATTATGGTAATAGTTAAACGATTATGATGATAAAAGTAGATAGTAAGCTATTGATGACAATGATGATAATAAGCATGATACAAGAGCAAAAAAAATGGCAGGGATATTTCATTTCAAATTAATAATGATAGTCTTTGTTTTGTGTCATGGTATTTTAGTATTATTCATACCTTTCTCTCTCCCTAAATATAGCTTTGACACTGCAGTTGGTGGACTGACTTTCGAGGACCAGTTTCTCCAGATCTCGACACGCATCCCTTCATCCAATCTGTATGGGTTCGGAGAGCATAATCATAAGCGATACAGGCTGGATCTCAACTGGAAAACCTGGGCTATTTTCACCCGTGATGTTGCGCCAATTGTAGGTTTGATCAATAGGCTTGTTAAATTATTTATTTATTTATTTATCTATTAAAACATATTTACACAGGATAACAAGATCAATTTACATACAAAAGAAAAATTGGTTTTCATCTTGGTCCTTGCGCCAAAGTAATATATACAAATACCAAATAATCACTAATCTGGAGTTAAATGAATAGAATACAATAAACAGATTCAAATAATAAGAAATAATAGATTAAAATTCAGGTATCAGTTTTTCCAGATCTCGGAAAACATAATCATAGGCGATACAGGCTGGATCTCAACTGGAAAACCTGGGCTATTTTCACCCGTGATGTCGCTCCAATCGTAGGTTGCTATAGGCCGGTGTACTTATATTCAAATATATATTCATATATATATATTCATTTACTATGAAACATTTCTCATTTTTACTCCTGTAGAATATAATGATGATGATAAAAAGCACTGAGCCGTATATAACGCCATGCCGCTTTTACCCTGCCCACATTTTTTACCATACATTTCTTCATGCAGGATCTCTACTTAACCCCAATAATAAAAAGTGATGAAATACCAAAAAAAGATGAATAGATAGATAGATAAATGAATGAAAGAGCAAATGGAAAAAATGAAAACATTGATACATGAATGAATGAATAAATGAATACATTAATGAACTAATGAATTAATTAATTAACAAATCAATTAATCAAGATGACGTTCACACTGCTTTTCTTTCAGGATCCTTGGAACCTGTACGGTCACCATCCGTTCTACATGTGTGTTGAGGAGGGCGGGAACGCACATGGGGTCTTCCTTCTGAACAGCAATGCTATGGGTAAGACGAAGTGTGCAGTTTATGGCATTCTAAAAGCTCAAATGTTAAATCATAGATTTTCTCACTCAAATTCAAGCCACTTTCAAAGCAATTTATATTTCGAGAATTTCATTTCGTGCAGAATTATCAATATGATACGTATGTGAAAATGAGTGACCGAATTCGTGAATCGCTTGAGAACAAAACGAAATTGACTGAGCCAAGCTATAGTTTCCAAAAAAAGTGAAAAAAGGGAATAAATGAATACAAAAATGAAATTGATGAAGAAATCGAATGAGGAAAAACAATAGTCCATAGCTCCTTACAAAATAACATCTTTCTTCATTAAAAGATAAAGTCGAAGAAGGATCAACGTCGGGGGAAGGGACAACCTTTCCGAACATTAATATTTACACACTAGATCTAACCCTTTAAATCTGGGACCCAGCACTTTTAAAAGTAGAGAGTTACAATATTAAAGGTTATTACCTCTCCTACCTTTTCAAATTTTTTATTTAACATTTCAATTATAATCGTAAAGATATTCCAGGCAATTCTCCATGATCCACGCAGGGGGTTCTTTTTCTTGGGGCACCTATGCCCGTAGCCACACATACGTACCCCCCCCCCCCTCCGGCTGCATACTTGAATAAACCATCAGAAGATGTCACAAATGACCTTGCTTATTTCCTGTAACACTCCCACAATCGTGTAAATTAACTTACTTACATTTTATCTATATATTTATATCTTCAAGTTTTCTTTAAAAGATAGGGTAGTCTCGTTCAAGCCACATGGCCTGCTTTGCAAGAGAGCCCTGCCAAAACATAAAGTACAAATACAAATTATTATACATAGCACAGAAAACATAACAAATTATTTTTAAAAAAATGAATAGGGAAATACAATTGCACGCATGCAAATACGTTAAAATAAAAATACCGATAAGAGTCATGAAAAATTCTATGCGACCACATTATTTTATATTTTCCATTTTATTTTGACAGATATTGTGCTTCAGCCCACACCAGCGGTTACCTATCGGACTATAGGAGGAGTTCTGGATTTCTACATCTTTACTGGACCTACGCCAGAAAACGTAGTTCAGCAGTATGGAGAGGTATTACATATCGTCCGTGTTTTCACGAAGTGACGGGAGCCAGAGGGTATGGTTACACAAAATGAATTACAAATCCCTTGAAACGTGTCCTGCTATAGAATTAGCACGTTGTTCGATATAGATGCCCGTTGAATTGGCGCTATGGCGGGATTTCTTTGTCTTCGCGCAACAATATATACCCTTTTGGGTCCCTTCACTTCGTGAAAACACGGACGATATGATGTATTATTTCAGAAGGTGGATCAAGTCAGCGATATAAATACATATATGTCTACTAGCTATTTCATTATTATGAATTAATGAGTCTTTATTTCATTTCAATTCCATGGTTTACAATAAATGTAACGAAGGGTTTACAATCATCAAACAACGTATAATAATAAAGGACATCAGAAGCACAGTCTATGATAATTGTGGCAAATTTTAATGTGGTAAATTTTAATCATTCTCGACTGGTGCAAAGTTAATGCTTTTCATTCAGTACTAAGGTACTTAGTCTTAAACTTATAGAACTTTATCCAATAAAACCTTTTAAGATAACTGTCCACTTTTTAAGTATTACTAGTAAATGAAAAGAAAAGGTATTTGAGAAGAATTTGTCTTATGTGTCCACTACACGTATGCGATTTAGCATTTTGGACTGTTTAATTTAAATTACACGTCTGTCTTTGACAAAAGACGTCTTGTCTAAGTGGCTATAAATCTGCAGATTAGAGTATTTAGGTCATGAATTTAGGTTTGAATGCATTTTGTGAGTCAACATGGTTCAGCAATGGATTTAGCCAATCATGCTGCACTCAACACAGGTGACGGTAATGAAAGGTATATTCTTTAAAATGTTTGTACAGCAGCGTACGCCCGAATAAAACGGAAAATATAATGCCAAATCGTTTTAGGCACTCTGCAGAGTGGAAAGGTAAACTTGATTACCAACATTGTTTGTGACTATCATAAAATAGAGGAATAATGTAAAACCTTATACAATTTTTTCTTCAATGTACTAGGTGATTGGCAGACCCGTGATGGTCCCCTATTGGTCCCTTGGTTTTCAACTGAGTCGCTGGAACTATAAATCGCTGGATCGAGTCAAGGAGGTGTGGTCTTCCATGATTGATGCTGGCATTCCATACGTGAGTATTACCTAGGGATATCTGCCCTAGCTGATCAGAATGCGATTTTTTTTTGCTACATCAGGTAACTTATATCAGTGATGGTTTCCAACTGGTCTCTTGGTTTCCAACTGAGTCGCTGGAACTATGGGTCACTGGATCGAGTCAAAGAATTATGGTCTTCCATGATTGATGCAAAAATTCCTTACGTGAGTATTACCCCGGGGTGTCTACCTTATCTGACCAGAATGCAATTTGTGTTGCTATGTCAGGCGATTTATACCAGGGATGGTCCCCAACTGCTCCCTCGGTTTCCAACTGCGTCGCTGGAACTATGGGTCACTGGATCGAGTAAAGGAGGTTTGGTCTTCCATGATTGACGAAGAAATTCTATACGTAAGTATTCCCCGGGGGTGTCATCCCTAGCTGACCAGATTGTGCTTTATATTGCTACGTACATCTGGGGATAAGCATTCCAGGAATGGTCCAGACTTTGGGGTTTTGATCTAAGTCGATGGAACTATGGATCAATGGATCGAGTCAAGATGTAGTCTTGAATGATTAATAGAGGCGTTCTCTATTGGTATTTACATATTTCTTACCTAGTTGCCAGGCATTTCTTCAATATGTTCCTGGTTGATATTCGCGCTACTCCAATGAAAAAAAAAATTGGATCGTCTTACTCAAAAGCTCAAAACCTCTGAAGACACACATGGTCCGTACACCGAGATCAAACTTTCTTCATGTAGCGACTCCCCACTCCGGAGGAGAGCACTGCAGTTTGAATATTTCACTCTGCACAATAGGGTAGATCTAATTTGATCCTAAACTGCTACTTTCTTCGCTTAGGGACGACTGATAAAATTAATGTTAGGCACTGTATAAGAACATAATGAGAATAAACAAAAATTATCATTATTATTGTTAGTATTATCATTATTTTTGAATTATTATGATGATGGCTATTATTATTACTATTATCTATTATCATTATAATTATCAATATCATCATTAAATGGTTGCAACGGCGCTACTTGTTTTGAATCGTTGTCATTGTCTTGTGGCAATGAATATGACCGCTACCACCTTTATTATACTGACTAATCGAATTTTATATTGCCCGGTAAATATTAATTATATTATTTCGTTTTATAATTTTCAGGATGTCCAGTACGGAGATATTGACTACATGGATGGGAAGAAAGACTTCACGTATGACCCAGTTGCCTATGCCGGCCTTCCAGAATTCGTGGATACTGTTCATGCCCACGGACAGAAATACATCATTATCCTGGTAATAACCAATTAAGATTATGATCATAATAATTATAATGATAATAACAATAAATTGGCATTTATATAGCACGTAATCAGGCAGCTTAAACGTATGATCGGTGGCAAAAATAACGACATGCGTCGCTTTCTTCAACAGCACATCGTGTCACGTGTAACATGAATGCGATTTCACACTCCACACACAATACCACTAAAAGAAGCTAGAATACGTGCGAAAATCTGCACCTAATTTATTACTCAGTTATATTTCTGCATGTACAGCAATTAGAGAATACATCAGATTGTTGTCCATCAATTTCTGCATCTTGACCATAAGTAATCTACACCTTTGAAGGACATATGAAGGCAAAACTAATCATTTGCTATTCAGCAGTATACACAAACCAACTCTCCTATAAACAACCCATTAAACTAAAACGTTCTTTAGTGTTTAGAATATTTAATTAAAAGATAAGCCAAACCTTGCGTATCTGTTAATATATTTGCTTATTCATTGATTTATTTCTTTATTGATCTAACAGGGCAACTTTGT
>BQKZ01002289.1:0-52080 GCA_036244855.1 Temnopleurus reevesii | reverse complement strand
GTGACATTCGCAAGTGTCCCCTTATTGATGCATGAGCCAAAGACCATGGGGAGGGGAGGATTGAAGCCCGAACTTTTTCACAATTTTTCACTAAATCCTACACCCCCATAAGCCTCGTACACATTTCAAGTAAAATCTTACACTATGATAATGATGATAATTATGCTCACGATGATGATGATTGATGGCGGTAATGATGGTCAGTAGAAGATGACGATGCACCCGGGACGCTATGGGAATCAGGGTGAGGGGCTTTCTCAGAAAAAAAAAAAATGTGTATAGGGGAGGGGTGCACCTGTCGCTTCTCTCGCCCCTCATTCCAAACCTGGCTGACGGTTCCGTGTACGTACGTGCGCGGTCATTTTGAAATAACTATTCTTTGAAACCCCTTTTACTTTCGTGGACCTGCACAATAACTGTTGCTCCACATGTCGACCAAACGTGGCCCCGAGGATTATTAATATTTGACATACATATTTGTATATATCTATAATTTACTCAGTCTCTGGTAAAAATAGGATGATTGTAAAAAAGACCTAAAACATTTTGAATATTCGCGCAGCTTCCAACGGGTTTCAATCAATACGTACGAGGGGCACACATGGCCAGCAGTGCTGCACTGGCAATCTATCCATACCCGCATTGCGGCACCGAGAGGCTGAATCGAGGTGACTGTGTTTTCAGTTGTTTATCAGAATGTAAAACGATACGTAATGCAATTTTAAATTGAAGTATTAATTATATCAAATAATCATATGATTTTAAATATGTATATTACATGGAAAAAGGTCGAGCCGAAGAAATTAACTACTTGTGTTAATTTACCTCAGCGGATGAATTTTAAAGGTCGCTGAGCCGTTTTCACACACGCGCATGTGTTCACCGTAACCCCGGGTCGGCAGGGAGGATTTACTAAATTTACGTGGAATTTATTGAAAGACAGTATTTATATGCGTTTTAGCTGGAACCTGAAGGAAATTGTTATTGCTAATGGACATTATATTCTAGGCTTATTTTGTGCATTTTGGAATCTAGATAATTGGCGATATTGTCCACTTTTGCAGTAAGTATTATGTCGAGCTTCTCTTCGCCGGTTTTCGCGCACACCGCATGTTCAATGCATGTTGTCACGTGGAATATGCTGTACACGAGCGAGTTGCACTTGCATGCCGCGCCGGTACACTCGCATGGCGTGCGATTTAACTTCCTACTTTGCTCTGCACACGATTTTTGTCTAATTTTCCTCCTAGTAATATACCTCAATGAATAAAGTCCCATGATCCCTTATCTCCATTCCAAAATGAGTACTTCTCCGTGACTTAGCGGAGGAGACGATTGACGAGTTGTTGTTCTTGAGCTCGCTCGTCAAATGGTTTTTCTCTACTTTTGCCCGAGACCATTGAATCTATCTTTGCCCGCTTACGTGTTGATTACGTAGGTCGCACGCAAGTGAGGGAAACTCGCGCGTGGGCGGTGCGACATTTTCTTGATTTCACTGCCATAATTCGGCATAAAGCTTCATAATGCAAAATCCCCCACATGAATTTTGAGCTGTCTGTTTTTCTAAATTTAGTTTTCTCGGTGTCGCGTGCACGTATTAGACTGTCCGATCAGGAAAGATGCAAACAAGTGTTCAATCACAAAGTTTCCAACGTTGTTTATACCACTCAGTCACAGATGTATCGTGGCAATGCAAGCATTTTCTATTGGAATAGTGCACACATCTGTGTCGTCCGTATGGATCATTCAGCCCCCGACTGAAAACCCTACTCGCGATCATTACGGGCTGGGATTGTGTGTGTGAATAGACTAGACGAAGAAGGGAAAACATTAGTGTGTGTGCAGTGCGGCGCTCGAAGAGCGCTGCCGAAACTTATTTTGTGCAATCTGTTTCTTTTATTTCTGGGAGTGACATAGCCTATCATAATGTTGATTTTTCCACCTCAAGGTATTTGGACAGTTGTGCTGTCATCCGACAGCGGATCTGATAGTGAGGATACAAGTACTGGACCTAAAGTGAAATTTAGCCTGTTGCCCATGACGAGTGACCGGACCAAGAAAGGGGACGATTTGTCGGCTGCTGCAGCTCAAACAGTGAGTGTGTGTGCGCATTTGTGTGTGATAGACCCATGCCTAATACAGTTCAGTGACATTCTCGTGCATATGGCAATGTTTACAACAGCTGATGAGGGCAGAATGCCCAAAATTTGCCTCTTTTTATCCCTCCCCCATGATATATTTTCACCATCTGTGTGCTGTATGTGTCACAAATTATATTTGGGCTTCTTTTCACACTTTTTCACAGGCTTGTTTGCATGTGTAAAAAACATTCATTGAACATATGTTTGGGTGTGTATGCAACCATATGGTCAATGCCTGTCTGTAGTGTACATGCAATGTAGGTGTGCCTCAAATCTATCTTGCAAATATAATTTTCAAATGAAATTTGAAATCAAATGACACTTTTATACATCAATATAACTGGCCTGTATGTACATGTATCTGTATTGTGTTGTCTGGCATTGAAACGTATCTAGATCTTTGGTGTGATGTGGTGTCTTTTTTTTTTGTGAAAAGCTTTTATTACAGTACCATATCTGCATTCACTCAACCCTAAGTTACAGGACATATGTACAGTGTATATTTATAATTTTATGGGAATGATTATCATCTAATTTTATTTTTATCTGCACTAGACTATTAACATTTAGTTCTGTTCTTATCATGTAGTATCAATTATCAGGGAATAATTTTACTTCTCATGTTGGATTACCAGTTTTAGACATTGAGGAAGCATTTCCTATTCTTAACTATACATTCTACATGAAAAAGTTGCTCCACAAAATATATTTTGTATATCAATCCTGCTAAAATGCATAGCAAATCGCGATGTGATACCAGGAAAATTATTCCCTGATAAAGCTGCAGATTTTTTTTTTTTTTACATCTTCAAACATGAATTGACTTTACAGGCCTGTGCAGGGAAATATGAATTGTCTGTATTTTATTTTGTTTGTAGACAGAAGATTTTGATTTGAATTGATTGAATTCAAGGCCCAATACTTCGAAAGAAAAAAAATGATGTAGGATGTTTTCTTTAGAAAATTAATGAGCAGCATGGCACTCAGAGATTGAACTTCCAAGTTTGTTGGGGAGCCATGAATAACTCCCTTAGAGGCTCTCAAGTAGAATTTTAGGGGAGCCAAATTGGGTTTTTGTGTAATAAGATTGGGTTACAAGGGGTTCTATAAATCACCCCCTCCCCCCCCCCCCCCCCCCTGAAAAGAAAATCAATTAACTTATTAAAGAGGGGCTTTAGGAGAGCATCGCTTTCACTCCCCTTCCAATTTAGTACCTGAGCACTTTGATGTTCTATCATAGGTATACTGTACTAATAGGTAATGTTTCAATTGAAAATCTTGACTGACCCTATTGACTCAATGTTGGACTCACTGCTGAACTCATTCACAGTAAAATCAGATTAAAATAAACAATTGAACTTATCCTCATTTACATATTCTGCATGTATACAAGACAGCTGGCTTTGCACATATGGTATTGGTGTGAACTTTTTTTTATATCTGATATCTTTGAAATTATGTTCTTATTTATTTTTGTTCCAGTATCACATAAGACGAGCTATTCCATGTATAGGTTCATAAAGAAATTGTTTAATTATTCACCAACAAAGAATTGTTTTTATCAGCTATTTTACTTGAATACATATTGTTGTTTGATTGTCTTTGATTCATAGAGCAGCTAGATCTAGTATTAGATTAGATACTTGTATATAACCCTGAACTCTGGAGATGTACTGTAGATATACATGTACATTAGGAGAGGGTGAAAGTATCACTGAGCTTCAAACTTATACATCCTTAAAGACATGTCTCCCATTCCTTTTCTTTTTGACTTTATTAAAGTGTTGCTACATGTACATTTACGATAATTTACAAACCTAGCATGATATGTTAAAAAAATAGAAACTTGGGCATACTCTGTGTTTATTGAATTTTGAATCAAATTTCCAAAGCTCATCAAAATCAATTTTCTTGTGTTTTGTTTGAAGAGATAATTCAAGTTTTATATAAAGTAATTTAAGTAATTGCATGACCGAGAAGATCATTGGTTTCATGTTATGAAAGTGCATTGTACACAAATGTAATCGTTGCAAGACTATTTTCCTTCACAGTCAGAAAGAGTAATTTTATTCATCAATAGTACTATGACTTGCCACACACCGCAGAAGGATATAATCCTGTAATTACTGTGGCTGTTCGACTTAGCCATGTCCCAAAATGACCTATCATAATTACTGTCATTATGACCACATAGTGGATTTTCAATCAGACCAAGAAGTAAAAATAAACATTGGGAATCAAACTAGTAACATTGGCAATGTTCAACAAATGGCAATATGGCAATAGAATTAGTAAGGGAAGTGATTGCTTTGACCATGAACTGTACATTTATCAACAAGTTAGAGTTAAACATTGGAAAAACATTGGAAAAACAGTATGTTGATGTACTGTTGATGGTGATGTACGGTTGATGTACTGTACATTGATTGCAATACATTCTTGTAGTTATTAAACATTATGATTCCAAGTTAGTTCTACTTTCACATTTAGGCAATAATTCTTTCAGAATAAAAAAAAAAAATGGATTTATCAGTACATATAAGGACATGAGTAAGGATATTAAAATATGGATTTGTTTGCCTTTATTGCAAAGAGAGAATTTTGGACAATAACAAGATCATTGAGGCTTATTAAATTTGAAGGAGGATATATTCTACCTGAAAATATATTTTTGGGATTTGGGATTTTTTATGAGTGTTATAATGAGTGCAGAATAGAAACTAATGCAAGATAGGCTGACTGGCCTCAGTGCCCATCCCCTGCTTTGGAGATTTTTGGTGCTCTTTTTCCCTATTCCCTGCTGATGGTGTTTGCCCTTTAGAAAAATTTCCTTGCCCTGTAGTGAGTGTTCAAATAATTGAAACAAAAGATTTCATTATTGATTTCATCATTGATTTCATCAATAATACAATCAGGATGTATATTTTTTTTGGTAAACTTTAACTCAAGCAACTTCCCTATGAATGGAAAAGTTCTATGAATTGCAGCACCAGGAGACGGGTCATCAAATTGAAATAAATTACTAATTGTACATTTACTGTAGTACAATTTTGCCAATGCTTTGCACTTATGTTTTTTAAGAATGGGAGTGATTGAATTTTTTTTTTGTTAATTGAGCCTCGGTAAATTTTCATTAGAATGGTAAAATGTCTTGTGAATGATCATATAAGTATATCCATGCAGTACATCGTACATATACTGTATATGTTTACTGTACATGTTTACTGTACAAGTATATACCATGCAAAATGCTTGTGTCCGTTATGTCTGTAGTAGAGTAATCGCTCTCACAGTTTGCGTTCTATAGACCTTGAGGAAGAGACACAAGTCAGCTATATTTAGCAATGATTGAGTAATTTGTGTGTATCCCCTGATCAAAAATAAATCGCAGTGTTGCACCACTGAGGAGTGAGATTTGACTTGCGTCTCGAGTCATGTCTAAGAATGGATCGAGACTGAGAGTAGTCTTAAAATACTTCTAGATTTTATAGTACTTGCTGCTTTCTAAAGTTCCTTGTGGTTTACCATTGATTAGTGAAGAGTTTAAATTTTAGATTATTTACAGACAGTTTTGTAAGCTTGACATTGACGAGAGAATCACAGGACATAATACAGAATATACATGTAGGAATTTATGAGTGTTGATTGAAATCTGTCTTTGTGTATCTCTGGTTGGTAAAATTTGCTAACACCAGAGCTGCCAACCAAAATCCGTATTTTCCTTCCCTTTCGTTTTCTTATGGAGTACTTTATTATATGGCCATCAGTAATTAAGTGATACATTGTTACATGTATGTCCACAATACCACCTCTTTGTACCCTTGAATCAATGGTATCAGCTGGAAAGCATCTGGAAGCTATTTATAAGATCGAGAGGTATGACATTTTGTAACAGCAAAACATTCATTTGATTCACACCCTAAATCCAGAGCTGCCAACCAAAATCCGTATTTTTCTCCTATTTTACTTGCTTTTGGAGTACATTATTATTTGGCAATCAGTAATTAAGTAAGACATTGTTATGTCCACAATACCATCTTTTTGTCTCCTTGAATCAATGGCATCAGCTGGAAAGCATCTGGAAGCTATTTATAAGATCAAGAGGTATGCCATTTTGTATAGCACTAGCAGCAAAACATTCATTCGGTGGATGAAAAAGCATTTTTATGGGAGAAACAGGTGTGTTGGATTATATTCTTCTTCTCTTGTAAATTGATCTTGAATATCTATTCATTTGAATACTCCCTTGCTATGTGTAATAGAGTTGAAATGTGGAAAGGAATCCATACTGGTTGGCAGCTCTGTAAATCAATAAAAAGTTTATGCCGGTTGATGATAAAGCGTTTTCGCGGAGAAACAGGTGTGTTGGATTATATTCTTCTTCTCTTGTAAATTGATCTTGAATATCTATTCATTTGAACACTCCCTTGTTATGTGTAATAGAGTTGAAATGTGGAAAGGAATCCATACTGGTTGGCAGCTCTGTAACACATATGCATTTAAATCACATGTACCTGCATACCTGCATCATTAAACAAAATTCCAAGGAGACAGGTGTAATGCGTAAATAAGTATTTTTATGTTTTCAATGTTTATAGATATTTAGTGATATCTGGTATTCCATTAAAGGCATTTGAACACATTTGTCAAATATTTGCAAAACCTGTTTAAATGGTCACAAACCTTTTGATATAATTTGAAACTACGAATATCTGATAGCATAACAGTCAAGTAAACATTGAGTGTATCCCAAAAGAGTGAATATATTGCCCTCAGGTGGCAGGTGGCTTTGGGCCATTAAAAAATGACCCAGTTAAAAATTAATTCTTTATTCTAAAACAGTTTCTTGATTAATGCACAGAGTCCAAGTAAAGCTCCACATTAGGCTTCGTGAATCAAATCCATTGTGCATTATTTGGTGCCACTCCCTTTCTTTTACTGTGTGAGCCAGTCTTTTTTTTTTACAATTCATATTGATGTTTATAGATTAAGATTAATACATGTAAAACCTTATAATTTAACATAGAAACTTGAAGCTTTGATCAAAAATGCATAATATATGGGAGAGACAATTATAATATATAAGATTTTTAATCCATTAGGTCAAAGGTCATCAAATACATGAACATTTGTATTGTGATAACTTATGAATAGCTTACTTGAAACCAAGAAAAGGTTTATTAAAGGGGAACTTCACCCAGAAATTGATGTGCACTCAGTGGATGAAGAAAAATACAACAATTTGGTCAATCTGTGAAAATTTGAGCAAAATCCGACAATCCATTCAAAGGTTATGAATTTATGGCTGCCAACATGGAGAACTCTCCATTCACAGAATTTCACATTTTCTTCTTCTAGAAAAGTATTTAGAAAAAAAATTGAACTTCTCTCTTCCAGTATGATATGGACATTTTGATTCTGCATGCATTTTGTGCCTGTATGTTGCCAATTTAAGGAGCCCATGAGGGTTTTAAATCAAAACTTTGAAAATTCATAACTTTTGAATGGATTGTTGGATTTTGCTCAAATTTTCACAGTTTATCATTGTGCATCAATGTCTGGGTGATGTTCCCCTTTAAGTTGTTAACATATTTGTTTTTTTAATTTGGCCAGTCCTCTTGTAATTTTTATTTATTATTGACAGGCAAAAATTCCCCCCCCCCCAGACGTCTTTGGTCATGAAATGTCAACCTAATTCATGCATTGTTACATCTAGAATGGTTCCAGGAAAGAAAATGTAATTTGTATGCTTGTTCAAATGATGCCGGTGTTTAGAGATGGTTGATCAGCAATTTCATAATTTGTTTGTTTTAATAGTCTCTGAAATTCATTTCACATAAAGCTAGATTAACCCTCTCAGACCCAGTTACTTTTTGAGAAAATCACAATTTGTATTTTCAATCCAATTTGTCAGAAAAGAAGCACAAACAATACCCCTACTGTTTGTATTCATTGAAAAGCTGCACTCTCTAGCTTTCCAATGGTATAAAACTCAACAGTAGAGGGCAAATTCTTCCTTGTGAACAGTGTTCAATGGCGCCATAATGCGACTAAGGGAATGAGAGGGTTAAAATGGCTTTTCAGGTTTTACTCCGCATGTTTATCCATGAATTTGCATCGATTTGTATAGTAAAGAAGAAGAAATCCATGTTCATGTTGAGCCAAGCGCTTATAATTGATTGGTCTTAGAAGTGCCTTCATTAAAGTAGAGCTACAATTGCATTTTCGCAATTCTCCAAATCCTGCTCATGACCTCTGTTCATGAAGAAATTCTTTCCATTGTGAACACTGCCTAGTGATATTGCATAATCTTGTGCACTGATGAATATTCTGATTACCACTAGTATTTTGCATTTCCTGCCCAAGCAAGGATGTAGTCTGTGATTGCAAACACAGTCTATACACTACAGGTAATGAGCTTTACATGAACAACCAATTGATTGATTACAAAAAATTGTGTTCTTGCTATTTTCCTTGTAGTAGAGTAGAACTGACACCACATTCTATATTTACAGTGTATACATGTATGTACCTCTGCTTTGTAGCCCAGTTTACTAAGATTCAAATACATGTATATATGCAAGTTTCTTGCCAATGGTGGTACAGTAGATGTAAAGGCCAATATATATCAACTTACATTTATTTTAGCGAATTAATTTCATACTTATTTACATATTTTTTTGGTTGTTATTTTAATTTCTGAAAGATTATTGTACGCAACTTACGAAAATCTATTATTTTGATTGGAAATTTAGCGAAATTAGCAGAAATAAAAACCCAGCGACAATTTCAGCTATTGCAGTATTCTGTAATTTTTAGTTTAAACCTGTTGGTACATACTACTTGGAATCCAGTTTGTATACATTACTTGTCAGCTATGTCGGGAAATCCTTGGGCAAGCTTTTGGTTTGTCAAGAACAATCTTTGCGTATAGAGTATATAATTTGGATCAATTTTGTATTTAGCTTCCAGTACTGTTACAAATGTGAAGCTGTGAGCTCCATCCTGCTATGTTGAATTGTCTAATTTCTACACAATATACATATATGTATCTTGTTGATCATTGATTAGAATGTTTGCAAGTGTCTGAAATGGAGACTGTTGTAATGATACAGGCATGATGAATGCAGGTTACACCCTGGGCAGTATGTGATGAATGTGTGTGGGGGATCCCTTCATTTATACATTTAGTTTACATGGAAATACTGTACAACAGTATCAACCACTCTATGGAGGAACACAAGACAATATTCTTTAAAGAAAATATGCTCAAGGATAGGAATCTTGGATTAAGAAATTGCAAATGAAGTTCATGGTAAGTTGCTGGAGGAATATTTGGAATTTAATAGAAGTTTTAATTTTTGGATTTTATTGCAACAGTACCTCTGGGTTTTTTTTTCTGGCCATCTGTATCGGTGAGAAAAAAAGAGTTCCAGCATTACTGAAATTATTCTGAAATGAATGCTGTTCAGTTCTTATTATAAAGTCTGATGATCTTGTGAATTTATTATTTCTTTCACTTGAACTCTTATTTTCTGTGCAAGGAATCAGTTTTACTTTAATAAAGATCATTTACATTTATTTAACTTTGGACTAAGGTGAAATAGACTCATGTTGGCCCTCCATGTTGTATTATTGTGGGTGTTGCTACAAAGTTGCAATTTATCACATATCAACTGCAAACCAATGCACATTTCCATTCGCCCATTGTATGCATTTTTAACAAGATGCGCATGAAGCAATGATTTTGATTGGCACATTTTGATCATTTCCAACTTTCAAACGACACCCGCCCTCTTTTTTATTGATTTTTTATAAAAAATCTCTGATCATATGAATCTCTTGTAAATATTGTAATTTGTCATTAATTTCTTTTGTAACTCATGATCACTTGTATCTTTAAAGCTTGTATGTTATGGGTTGATTTTAATAAATAGGCCTACATTAAAACATTTCAAAAATGTTATAATAGTACTTGACCAAAATTATCAGCTGTACAATTGAAATAATCACAACTTTCTTTCTTTTTTCTTTATTTTCCAAGAAATACTTCAAATATTTTTGATCCTTTATTCTGATTTTTTTTGTTGGCCCAGATCCAGTTATAGAAATATAAAATGTTAATACATAGTCATGCTTGGCTCATGACATTTTCATCTGAATGTGATACCACAAGACCAAACACAGAATTAGAATGACTAATGCATTTCTGCACCACTGACCTTATTTTTTTTTTGCAGACTTGTGTCCCAGTCTTTCTCTTTATTATTGCTCAATTTTCATCAGCTGTAGTAGGGATTTCCCCCACAATGGGACTGTACACTGAAAGACTAGACCCAGGAAGCACATGGTTGTGTTGTCTTGTGCTCAGTCAGGCTTGCAGACAAGTGACCTAATTAAAGTAGTTCCGGCTGGCACCAGTCCCATTCTCAAATGGTCCTTTGGCTTGAAATTGAATGCATACATTTTTTTTTTTTTTAAAGAAGCAGGTGAAATTCTCAATGGACATTAATTTGCATTATCTATGTAACAAAGGAAAAATTGTTATTTTCTGTAACAGCCAGAACATATAAATGTACATGTAGTATTCAATAAACTTGGATGTTGCATCATGCCATGCCTATATTGTCACATATAGTCATAAAGGGTTTGGTTATGCAGACTAGGTGGTGTTGTGTTTGTTGTTGTTTTTAAGTTGGTCATATCAAAGTTCATGTTGAATGTTAGATGTCATTGTCCCTAAGTCTTAATTTCAGGCCCTTTTACCAGTCACACAGTTTAATTTGTGAAAGGGAAAGCTGATCATTTTTGTTTGCATTTTACTCTCTTTCTACATGAGTGGAGATAGATTTGATGCAATTGTATACTATTCATTTGCAAACATTTATTTGTTTGAATTGATCTTTGACAATGATATGATGAATATACAGAAAAATGCATATGTAGAGTGCAGTTTTGTTCTTAGTCTCGTTTAGATTAATGCACAATTTTTTTTTTGTCCGCACAGGCCTACAAAATATATTGTTAAAAATATTCTAGAAGGTTCCCAAAATAGAACATTGTATCTGTGGAGTACAAAAGTTTCTGTTCATGTGAACTGATGAATATGGATGGACTCCAAATAATTTCTTTTCCCTTGGAAGTACATGTATTCTTAGATCAAGAAATTTTCCCCATCAACAGTTTTTGCTATTGGTGCCAGAAACTTATAAATGCCACTTTAATACAATACCACACAGTATTCATTTTTATAGTGCCTTTACGGAAAACGTGGTTCAAAGCGTTTACAATATAATTTAAATTAACAAACAAAATATACAGTTGACATTTATACAAGACAATTGATGGAACAGTAGTGAGATAAACAATTGCTTTGATCAAGTCAAGATTATAGACTTTGAAGGGTCTGAATAAGAGAGACTAGCTGTGGGGTCTGCAAGTTACAATGGGTCAATTGGACCCCTAGTAACTGCATTGAATTGCAGTGTGTGTATTACTGCTGCATTGTAATTGCATTGCAGTATTCGGCTCAACACATTGTATTCATGGTATTCACCACTCCATTTCCCCTGGCTAGTTGAAGAATAAAGAAGTTTTGTGGAAGCACGTGGGTCTTGGAAGTTCTGTTACGAGGATTTTACTGAGTACTTCTCGGACGTGGTTATGTTCTGTAGATTCCTGTAGATTTTGTGAGTGTTCAATGTTTTTTTTAAATTCTATGTACAAACTTTTCATTCATCTTTCATTTGGTTCATTGGTAGCATGTGTACATGTACATGTACATTCAAATCTACATTGAACATGCATCACGAGTACAGATGACCTTTTGTACAGCTTGTGAAATGTACATCTGTGTTTACTGCTGTATCTTGTATTGATTTACAATGTATTATGGTGATGTAACTTACCCTGCAAGAATGATGACTATTCTATGACACTAATTAAGATTCTCATCATTTAGTTGGTTGATTGGCATTTATC
This sequence comes from Temnopleurus reevesii, assembly GCA_036244855.1. NCBI lineage: Eukaryota > Metazoa > Echinodermata > Echinoidea > Temnopleuroida > Temnopleuridae > Temnopleurus > Temnopleurus reevesii. The sequence continues at coordinate 39,958 of BQKZ01002289.1, read as the reverse complement.
ATTTAGTTCATTTAACAATCTTGCCATCACCTGTGCAATTTTGGATCTGGCCATCATGCAATTATGGACCCATACAATATTGTTCATTGCACAGTCAATTACAACACATATGGCAGTGTGCTGTGTGCCTTGTTGATGTGCACTGCTTGCTAGTTAATACTAGTTGTTGTGGATTTGGCAAAGTACTGATCTTGAAGATTTTGTGACATTTTGCAATGTATATTTTGTTAACTTCCATCACTCTAAAGAAAATTACAGGTGTCGTATACATACAAAACACATTAGGAATGTTACATTTGTGCAATGAGACAGATCTGATTCAGTAAAATATGAAATTGAATGAGTTTTTCATCTTTCACCTGGTGAACTACTCCGTTCACTGCACTCCTGCATGAACATGGCCATCCATGACCAGTTCATGCAGGGAGTTGGGATTTTCATGATATTATTGTTTCATTCCTCTCATAGATGATCTGTGACATGAACAAGTTCTTCCTGTTCTTCAGATTGGATTTTAAGTTAACTTTTTGAAGCAGAATGTTTGGTCTTGAAAGAAGAAAACAAATCTTTGTATGAGTCTACACTGAGCCTGGAATGTATAACCACATGCACTGTTGCCAAAATACTAGAATATTTTCTGGGCCTGGTCCACTAAAAAAAAAGTTAATTCTACCAACTTTTTAAAAAATTATTTATTGTTTCATTTACTAGTTCTTCATGAACTGTATGAATATTTGTTTGTTGATTTATTTATTTATCTATTTCTGAAACCATTGTTGTTGGCAGGGCAGTAGGCCTACATGTATCTGTACATACAGTAGGCCTTCTGCACATGCTGCTTATACTGTGTGTTTTTTCATGTTATTTTTTTAGGATTTATTTAACTATTGTAGAGATTGGAGTTGGGTTAACGTCATTCCAAATTCTACAAGGATCCATGCAGATTGTAAGCAAGTTTTCTGCAGAACCTGACAATTCCAGTTTGTTAATGGAACGATATCACTATTTCAGCAATCTGTGCTTTGCATTTGACCTGCAGTCGATTGTGAAGGAAATTAAAGACGCTATAGACCCTCTTATCAGCTTCACTGTCTCGCCTTATCAAAGTAAAAACTCGCGAATTAGCCTTCTTGTGAAGCAATAGATATGGAGAGATATTCCTGATATAAACGCTGGTGTGTGAACTATGCATTAATTTGTTTGTACTTTGTGCAGCCTTGATGCAATGTTACGAATGTGTATAAAGTTATATATATCTTCTCAACAATGTTTTATATTTTTGTGCAGCTGGAAATGTTATCCTGATGATATTTCTTGTTTTTAGGAGGAAGGAAATTTATTGAATATTACAATTTTTCTTCTAGGACTCTGAATTGCATATTGTGCACAAATATCTGTCCTACACTTGAGTAATTATTTTGTAATACTATTATTATGTTGAAAATATATTATCCCAACTTTTGCAATGTTTTTAAGCTGGGGAGTTATTTTACCGTTTAAATTGTGTTTATCAATTTTAGGAGGCCTTGTAAAACATTTATGGGTTTTACAATTTTATTATGGCCTTATAAATGTAGAAATCAAAGTCCACATCTTTTTCAGCCTTTATCAGTGTTCTAAAGTGCAGGTCTGTGCTCTATGACACGTAGTCTTCAAAACGCAGACTTTTAGTACTCATCAAATTGTACCGAAGAAATATGGGAAAATGTATTAGTCTGATACACTTTAAATCTAGAGGCATTTTTATGTCTATGATAACATCTTTTTACGTGTTTAAACTTACGTTTTAAACAAGCTGTCTGAATGACGAGGTTGCGGGATAGAGCATTGCCCTAAACTCTCTTGAATGTCTATTTTTAGACTACATGGTGTGACATTCCCACTGGGTTGTGTGAGTGCATTCAAATGTACATGTACTGTATTGTACATGTATGCTGGTAGTCTATTGGTATCATAATGCATTCCTGTGTGCATACACTCTACGTGTAATAAACCGAGGTGGGCGTGTGTGCATGTCTATGTACAGTCCTGAGCACATGTGGTTTGTCTTGGTAAGAAATTTCTTTACATTTTCATTCGTTTTTCATATTGTGGTTGGAAAATAATTCCTTTCTTGGCTTGTTTGTTTATCAACATAGATTTAGTGCCTGCATTTTCTATTTTGTGTATATTCGTATCCAAATTCTGAAGGACAGAAAATGAGTACATGTACATGTATACACACTGTTCCTCCTACAGGGAAGTGCTTGCACAGTGATTGTAGGATGTACAGCATACCATAGCATACATGCACAGTACATTGTAGAACGCATTTTTTTCTTGCCTCTAGTTTCATTGGAATTCTCAGGTGAAAATTCATGTTCATGTACATGCACATGTATAGTCTTGTACTGCCTGGTGTTGAGTGTGAATTCTTGAAAATGTGTAACTCTTGCACATGTAAATGACCATGCACACAATCTTGTCAATTCATGTATTTACTGTATGTTCAGTGTATGGCAGGGTAAGAAAATGCTCGGGGACAGAGGGCTAGAGGGCTATTAGCCCCCTTAAACTACGTACACTGTACATAGTAAATTGGTGTTTGAAAATTAATGGAAATATTAAATATCATTTTGTTAGTGCAAAGGGTCGGCTATCTTCAGATATGGTGTGATGATGATTTTGATTGGTTCGTGATTAACTGTAACTGTTTTTAAACATCCCATTCTTGTATGACATGTGTATCATCAAAAATGCAATTTTAATTACCAGTACTTTAGATCGTAAGTCAATAGCAAAAAGTGTACAGTAGCTATAGTATACAATTAATTTTCAATTATATGTTACAGGCTCATGAGCCTGCAATTTTGTGAAAATGAATTTGCGTATTACAATATTACTTGTACATGTAGGTTCTACACATGTATGTGGCCTATAAGAATAAAAGAAAAAGGAAAACAATCTACGTTTGAGGGTGCCAAACATTGTATCATTTGTCAATGCCACCATTTTTTTCTTCAGTGTAAATTAATTTTACATATTTGGGCACGAGTACAGTAGACTGAAGTCTTTGTGAAAAGACACACCATTAAAAAAAATGTACCATGCCCTACATGTATATTTCAGAATTCAGCCAGAGCTACATGTAAATCTACATTTCCAAAAAAGTAACACTTAAATGAAGAATATCTAAATCTGTTGGACATGATTAGCATGATTTTTGTACAGATATGATGGAATTTTAACCCTATGCCAGTCCCCAAATAGTCCAAGTTACTCTGTAAACATGCAGTGGTTGTTGCTCTGTATTTCATGCAGATAGTACATGTACACATACAATGTACATTCATGCAAATTTACGTACATTTGTTATCATTCTTTTTAAAGAAACCTTGCTCAAGCACAGGAAGATGACTGATTTAAGTTTGGTTTCAGGTTTTATAATGAATGTCATTAATGAAAATCAACCAAAATATTTCTGATCACTTCATGGCAGATGCATAAATTTTTACCATGTGTAGAAAATTCATCTAGTTCTAATTCCTTTATTTTTTTTAAATTTACATGGTGGATTCAAAAAAAAAAAGGGACTTGTCTGTGAAAAATTGTTGATATATTGTTGTAAATAATTTTTTTATTTTTTAGAAACATTAAATTCAACTTTTAAAAACAAGTCTGATTTATCATATAGAGCTCTTTAATGAATGCATTATTGAAGACAAGAAATGTTGTAGGGTTAAGAAAAAATATATTAAAAACCCTACATCTTGGTGTAGATAAGTACCCGATATGTCACATGATAAAAACATGTGTAACTTACAAATTTGTATAATCACTCCAATTGCAACTAGGTAGATAACACCACATTACATGAAGCCAGCTAATCAAATGATATAGATGCCAAATACTACCAGTCTAATGTCGGGTAGTTTATTTCAAATTTTTACAGGGGCAACCTTTGAAACTCAAAACTTTGCTATTTATGCTGCGTATGTATTTATATGCATGATGTAAAACTGTAATGATTTTGCACAGTATGTATGTATTTTGGTACTATACATGTACATATATAGTTCTATTAATATTTTTGTTATTTCCCTCTTACAGGGTGTATCCAAAAAGACGACTACATTAAATCCCAATGCGAAGGCATTTCAGGGTCCTAAGACTCCAACGGGTTCAGTGAATTCTGATCCAGGCGACAGCTCACAGGACTGGGCAGACCATGATAGGGGTATCTCTGTTGCTTCCTCTCCACAGGTAGCAATGAAATCACAAGGTAAGATACCAACTACTTCTTATCACAGGGTACAAGTAAAGGCCACTGCATGCTACACGACTTATAGTCGAACGACCTTGCAACCAATTTTGCAAACGCTGAGACATACTGTGATAAGAGTCATAAGACCCCTGTTAGACCGAAAAATTGTTTAAATCAAACCTTACCAGGTCCAACCTGGGGAGGTTCTGACCTTGAGATTATTGGAAAAGAGCCTGGTTACACCACCCTCCACCCCACCCCAAAATGTTTCACTGGAGTCCATTGCCTCTCAGGATCATCGTAACGGAACAAACAGAGTTACGGGTTGTTCCGGGTGTACACCAACAAATTAACAGCCTCAAACCTACCCAGGTATGGAGCTGGATCGCAATTTTTTTTTTGTCTAACAGGAATCTAGTCGTCTCACGGCGAGGTACTTGATACTTGAAACTTGATGAAGTATCGAGTAAATTACCATGAGATGACGAATTGTAGTGTCCTTCACTGTTTCCAAAATTGGTTTTAAGTTGTAGGATTAGAAGTGCAGTGTGCGGTGGCATTTCCACACATCAACCTATCCACACATCATCCCTTTCCACACATCAACCTATTCACGCTTACATGTATGCGGTGAACAAGCGGATGTACACCATGCATTTTTCTAGCCATGTATGACAATAGATCGGGACAATCAGACTAGTATTTCCTGTGTGTTCACTGGTTAAATGCCTGGTTTACACCAGATACGTGTGAATGAGGTAGAAGTCTATTCTAGCTGCCAACCTAGCTACCACTTCCCCTTAAAAGGAAATCCTACCTCTGGAATTATCATGTTCTCATTGAATGAAGAAAAATCAGATGAACAAGCATGAAACTAACAAATTTTTAGAGTCATAGAGATATGACGATCCCTACAGCTGATGGGGATTCGTGCCATCAGCAACATGGACTGACTCTATGACGTCATGTCGGACAACTCTTCATTCACTCTGTATACAAAATTTCACGTTTTCTTCTTCGTTTTTGTTGAAAAGTCAACAAAATATTGGTTTTCAGTTTGAGTATACCAGTCCTATATCGATTAGGCGTGTATTTTGAGAAGAATAATGTTGAACCCTTGCTCTAAATTTGATCATTAATCCATTTTAAAAATGTTCATGTACAATGTGATTGAGGAGTTGTCTGACATGACGTCACAGATTATGTCAATGCTACATTAGCGGCAGTGTAAGTCGCTGTTACATTAGCGGCAGTGTAAATCTCTGTGAATTTGGAAATTCATAACTTTCGAATGGAATGTCCGATTTTGCTCAAATTTTCATGGGTTATCATATTTTTTCTTCATTCAATGAGAACATGACAATTCAAGGGTATGCTTCCTCTTTAAGTTATACACTTTCATGCATGTACACAAAATTGGACAAGCTGTTCGTGAATTTTGCAAAATGATAGATCTGGCTGCACAATTGAAAATTGTGAAATTGAAAGTCAAGCATGCATGTATAAGTTATTAGACATTGAAAAACTTCTGTAAAACCATTACTTGCCTAATTGGGTATTAAGTGACAATGTATTTGCCTGATGGCTTAAGTTTGTTGCCTTTCATGAAAGTGGCTCTTTAGCATCCTGCAATCCTGGCATTATTCAGTCATCATTGCTAATGGTTAGAGCTTTTGAATTCCAGCCAGAGTGAAAAATCAGTTTGTATGTAAAATGACTGTGCAAAGATGACCTAAAAGTAAGCTTTTGTTTGTAAGTGGAAAATGCCTCAAAACATTATCAGCCCAAGTTGTGCCCATCCCTGTGAGATTGTTTGTTTACGAACATGCCCGGGTATCTCTACCTGTGACATGCATGTACACAAGTTAATGTCAAGGAGCTAAATTTAGCCCATACTGCTTTAAATTTAGGATTTGATAGCAACCTGTTTTCCCCCATCCTGAAAGAAACCCTGAATACAGGAAGTACAGTAAGGCTCTTTGCATAATTCATAACAATACTTGGTTATTTTTGGATTGAATGACATTTGTTTTGTATGGATGATGCCCTTGCACTCTTCTGGTCATGGAAGATGAGGCAGAGAGAGGAGGGAGAAGAACGAGGAAATAAATGGGAGAATGGGAGATTTTGATAGCGGCAAAGTGTGGAGGGGAAGAGATGCGTGTTTACAGAGACCAGATGGAAGAAGCCTGTCAAGCGATGCTGATGACGTAGATGGTAATAGGCAGACAGAATAGACTGGAGTAAACATGTAAAGCGCTCCTCACATGGGCGCTATTCTTAGATCTCTTCTGAAGAGATGTGTTGTAGGAGGAAAGGGGGGGGGGGGGCTTGAGGCGATAGGATTAGGCATATGGTATACATGTAAGACTAAGAGCAAAGATGCTTTATGTGTGATATTGTTGGGAGTGAGATGGAGGGAGAGAGAGTGAGTTGGGAGAAGGGGGAAAGTGAACAGAAACAAATTAGAGTAGAGAATGTATCGTAACAAAATAATGCCTCAATTTACACATGTACGCAAGAATGACCCCCTTCTTTTTTAAAAGGAAATAATTAGTCAATATATTAAAGAACAATGCCACCTTTGCAAATTTGAAGTTAAAGTCAAAAGCATTTCAACCAGAAAATGTGTATAAAATATATTGAAAAGAATATATCCACAAAAATAAAAAGAAGGAAAAAGTAACATGGCTGTGTTCATTTGTACATTGTAGTTGGGAAACATAAAAAAAGTAAGTCCCAAGCGTCATGTTTTTGAATGGTAGACATGTGATAAAAGGTGAAAACTGTTGCAGTATGACGAACATGTTACCTTAGTGAGGATGCAGGCAATCTGTGTCCAGTGACGCTTGTGTAACCTTCACTCGCACAATAACCAGCTCCTATTCAACCATCTAATGAAGAGATATATTTAGCTTCTAAGCTCTAAATCAAGCTCTCATGTTCAATCCTTTCTCTTGTTTGTAGTGTTTTCCTCTTGTCTTGATTTCATATCTAAGTTTCAAAGGGGGAATGCAGAAGTGCTAAGTGAGAATTGAAAAATAATGAATGTATGTTGTCAAAGATAGTGAAATTTATGAGAAAACTACATGTTGAAAAAGAGGATTGGATTTCCCTATTATTATTAATATCCCCGATTTGCTTCCATATACTTGGTGTAATATTTATTGACCTAACTTTACCCGACTCATCTGACTCTCACTTGCATCTTCCTTCTCCTTCCTCTTCCTTGCCCCTCTCCCTTTCCGCATTCTCAATGTTTCCTATAGTGCAGAGATGCCAACCATTCCGGAATATCAAGGAGATTTTCCTTGGGAATGTGCATTAGGTCAAAATTAGAAATGTAAATAATGCATTTACCTAGTACAAAAGTGAGAGCATACGTGGCTGCAGTGACTGCCCAGTCAGCCATTCACTTGTAATGAAAACATTAAATTTCTATAAAAATACATATCATGCATGTTTTTTTACAGAATAGTTGGTATCTCTGAAAATCTCTTATTATTATCATCTGATAACTTTCTTTTCTTTTTCCTAGTTACTTCCTCTCCCTTTCAACAATGTACATTTTTTCTCTTGTCTGATAACTTTTCTCACTGTTTAGTTCTGTAGTCCATTTGACACTTTCCCCTTCTTTTGTCTCACTATACTCCTCCTTTCTGGCCTTCAGAAAATTACGACTGTTCTTGATTCCACCCTATTGTCACTTTAATAACCTTTTCTTTTCCCCTGATACATGCCATTTACTGCACGGTCAGTTACCGTCCACAACCTCTTTAATTACATCCCGTTTCAAACGGGTTAGAAGTGCCGTCCGTTGATGTTGACAAGCGCAGCATATTTCTACACTGTCCATCCAACTCCTATTCTCGTTGATGTGCACTAGAAACTGCTATGACGTCAGCATAATGCACAGGAAGTGTGTCCCCTAGCTTTGGCCGAGACGACTCTCAATGGGCAAATTTTTCATTTGCAAAATTGCAGAATTAATATTTGCGGAGGTGTGTGCAGATTTTTATGAAGCGGTGGTGGATCTCATGAATGGTTTAGGGATATGATAAGGGGAAGTGTTTCCCTCGAGCACTGTTATAATTAAGATGAGTTGTAAAACCACCCACTCAATGGATGTCTGGTTTTTGCCCCAAATGGGAATAATTTTTTATTACTCTTTTCTTAATAATGGCTAATAAATTTTGTATGAGAAAATGTAATGGCACTCTGAACGCATGTATGCATGAAATGCCAGAAATATTTTTCACATTATGTATTGAATCCATAATTTATTTAGTTAAAAATGTTATTAAAAGAATTAAGAAATTTGATATCCCATGAAGACTAAAGACAGTTGTTTTTTTATTCGACATTTTGTGAAGGAGTTTCATGTTTATTTTTTTTCAGCAATGTGAATCTATTATTTTGTGAAATCCTGTTATAACTTGTTTGATCTATTAATTGTGTACCTACCCATTTGTTAATTATGTACTGTCTCGGATTCGTTTTGTATAATTGGTCCCATGTTTTTTTCAGCTCTTTATGAATTTTCCAGTCTATAATCGTTACCTCATCTGACGTGTACAATCTAACCCCTATTCCCTTTCTCTTCCACCCTCTCTCTCTCTGTGTTTCGTGTAGGACCCTCTGGTGGTTTTCAGCTCAACGGAGACATGGGCAAGTACACAGCACTTGGTTACCCACCCACCCCCGAATCCCCCGTCTTTCCCCTCGCCAATGGACACTTATTTGGACCTGAGTACCCCTACCTTCCCGATGGCCAAATTGTTACTGGTAAGTGGCGTGACACCCCCTCCTCAATTCCTCTCCGTTTATCATGTTTTCTTGTTAAGTCACACTTGCGAACCGTAAATGTAGTCACAGTTTAGTACATGTCGTGCATTTAATAGTGGTAAGTTTTCTGTGACACCCCATGTATTCTTTTGTGACATTGTTCCGTATTCCTATAGCGAGGCTTAACGTCCAAGTCATTGTCATTTAGACCATTGGTTTAACTTTTCAATAGCTAGGGTCTAGGATACTATGGCTTAGTCCTGGGTCAAATTAAACCCCGTTCTAGGAATACGGCCACTAGGTAATATGGAACAAAATGCGGCCCATTATTCAGAATAACCTTGTACAATCAAATATTTTTATGTTCTTGAAATGAAATTGGTCAGTTGTAGAATTATGGATCCACTTCGCACGTCTCTGCTTATCTAACAGAGGGATGGGAATCAGAAATCCGTCTTTTTGTTCCAGAATTGGCATCACTGTGCAATGATATCGCATGGTGGTGACCGTATTTGGACTTTGGCAAAGCGAGAACTGTTCACAATAAAATTTACCACCACAAAATTCAGGTTTAAAAATCACAAAATTGTCACCTATTGATGAAAGTTGTATGAATATCCTCTTTGATTTTGATTAAAGAGTAAACAAGCTGACATTTTTAAAGGGGAACCCAACCCACCAAACTCAAATTTTATTAGTGATCCGCAACTGTGAAGGAACATGTGACATGTCGGACAGCTCTCGATTCATACTGCATCAGGTTTCACATTTTTTTCTTTTCTCAAAAAGTAAAAAAAAAAAATGTTCTTATTTTCGTTCGGGTATCACATACTTTCATTGATTCTGCTTGTATTTTGGAAAGAATCCTGTTGAACTTTTACTCTAAAATTAACATTTATTGATTTTTAAATATATTTGCATTACAAAGCGAGTTGCCGACTGCAGGTGTCCTCATCAGTGGCAGTGATCGTGATATTCAAAATTTGAAAATTCATCTTTTGAACGGATTGTTCCATAAAAGCATAATAATTCCAGGGGGTGGTTCCCCTTTCAAATTTATTTGATATTTTAGTGTTTTTGACACTTTTCCTTGTGATAGGATGATAAGGATCAATGAAACTTTTAAAAAAACCCATATGAGTATTAAAACTGATGACCTTATATTACCCTCTGCTTGAAAATTGTGAATGCCGGACATAAATCTATTCATGTAGCTCATAATGTCGGTAATGATTCACATTATTGTGTGGGTAATCATTTAAATGGATATATAGGTTGATTTCAGTCTCTATAATTCTTAGAAAGTAGAAATATGGGATGTAATAAATATACTGGCGTGTATTGATTTTGTATAGTAAGAGTCGGTGAATATTTTGATATTCCACTTCAGTCGTAATTTATTATAAGGATATACAGAAATGAATGTAGAGAGGAGAGAATATATGATCAGTTGCATCATTTAATCACCTCATAAATCTTAGAATATATTCCAAAGAATTATACATTTTTATTTGATTCATGGAAGTGGGCAAAATTTAATTGTTTGATCTGATTTATAGGACACTTACACATGCTTCCTCTCTCCAGCTCTTTTCTCCAATCATTTCCCCAATATTTTCCCTTTTTTCTTAAAATTACATTATTTTATATTATGAAATCAGCATGCGCTATAAAACAAGTTCATTAACATTCTTCTATAGATAAGTCAATAAATAAATATCTATTAGAAGCAGGTCTTACTCTACTATTAATTTGAAGGGCTGAATAGTAGTTTTTGACATACTATTCTTATTAATTATAATTTCTTGACTATATGTTTTGTGTCTAAAGCTATTTTCAAAGCTATCCTTACTATTTTTTGCCAGTGAGAACAAGCAAAATGCCAGCTTTTGGGATAATTCACAAAAAAGGCCATTACTGGCCTCTAAAATGATCTCTTCCTTTTGGAAAAATTGTTTTAATGTGGGACTCTGTGTTAATGAATTACATCTGACCTCTAATGGTATGAATATATCTCTGAATTTGTAACAAATTCATGAACATGCCCATGGTGCAGTGATCTTTTTCAAAGGCCTTAATTGATACGTATAGGTTGAGTCCATGATTGTACTTGTGTGAAATATATACCCTCATTGCTTTGTTGAAACCCTATCTGTTTTTATTTCTGCCCACTCACTATGTGTTTGATGTTTCAGTTACATGAAATGTGATACACCTGTTTAGAACCCTCTTTTCATGGTATCCCATTAGATGTTGATAAGCACTCTCACCGTGGTGTTGTAACATTGGCCTTGTTTCATGAGCTATATTTACCTGTCTACATCTACACCACTCTGGAATCAATCATACAATCATTATACATGTCTATGTCCTCTTTACCACCCAAGATAGTTCACTTTCACAGAGAGAAATGCGTAGTCCCTAAAACACAGACATGTTTTGCTTACAAATTTAGAATTGATTAAATTTCCCCCCTGTAGCGGACTCATCCAAAAATACCCACGCTGCTCGCAAACATCATCCTCCCACGCTGCTACGGCCATCCCCGCACGTACATGTGCAATACTGGCGACTCATTCGTGCCCCAGTTTCCAGCATCAAGTTGTTAGAGGTCATTTTGTGAATGAATTTATGTCAGTGCATGTAGGCACTCGGGACACCTGAAGGCATGAAGAAGTCCTATGATTATATCTATGTCTCAAGTTATTCTACTGGAAATTGTTATTATTTTTTTTAAAATTTCATTGAATGAAATAATAATAGTTTTTTCTTGTGAGATCTTGTTTAACTCTTTGTGCGTTCACCCGTAAACCCCCTGTGTGTTACATTATTTAGGGATTGTTCATGTTTGTATGGGCAAATCTGTGCAAAAGTGCAAAGAAAACAGGCCAACAGATGTTCATTGATGCGAAGAAAACGTGGAATGAGTTAAGATACATACAAAGCCAAAACATCTCAAGTCATATTGTCTGTAATTCTTATACATCTAAGTGTCTTTTAAACTAACATCTATCTGAATGTGTTTCAATGAATAAAGATCATTTCCCCAAAGAGTGCAAAATTAGGTAAACAGTATGACCTCACATTTGTCACCTCGACTCGCCTCAGCCAATTGAGAAATCGTATGTGTGCATCCACACACTATCATATGTATTATCAACGTTAGATCAGTTTTATCTTCTGAAGCGGAACTTGACATTCTGATAATTTTTGTTAAAGCGAATATTGAGTACTTGCAAAGAACTTCAATTTGGAAAAATGAATGATTAAAATAATCTTATGTTAAAAACAAAGCACAACGTGACTTGTGTAGACAAGGGAAAACTAATATGATAACCTCAAACCGGTTAAAAGCGAAATTATGTCATTCTCCATGTACTCTGTCCACTGCAGCAAACACAGAAGCAGCGCGTGGGACTGGTATAAAATCTGTCGGCCCGACATGGCCCAATTTTGACCCTTTATTTGCACATTTCTCGGCAATTATACATTTTCTTGCAAAACACTTTGGCACATATTATTTATTATTCATAGTTCTGAACATTCTTCTCACATTTTGTGCGATTCTGTGAACATTTATTTTATTTTTTTAACAAATACCAGAATATATCTTTAAAGCCAAAGGTTGTTAGTATTTGATTTCAAATCTCAGCAGGTTTAGTTATTACCCTTCATGTAAAGCGCTGGTCAAGTAGGACCCCGGAAGTAACGCGATTCACGACTCTTTGTTAATTCACAGTTAACTGCCTCAGAACATGGAGTCGGGGTGAAGCGTGTTGCTTCCGAGGTCATATGTGACCGGGGCTTAACCATCAACAGACTTATGAGCTCTGTTGTCCCAAAGATCCTCAAACTTGAAAGTGATTATTCATAAATTTACTTGTTATGCACCCAATTCTATCCTGAAATCATATGACATGCATTCTTTATATTTAACCATATAACTGGTCAAATGTACAGGGGTATGTATGAAATGTTGCCTCTTTTAATACATAGCATCCAATGTCACTATTCTCATATTTTTAATGGTCTTTGCTTTCCATCTTTCTCTTGAACAGCCGAGGACATTTCACAGCAGGAACCTCCTAAAGGAGATGATCTACGCAAACTTCTTCAGAGACAACTAGAGTACTATTTTTCCAGGTGAGTAACATTTGCACAAAAAATGTCTCTTCGCTCCAGTATACCATCCTAAAAAGTGTGACCACTCTGTAGAAAGGTCCGGACCTTCTTGAACAGTGTACTGTGTAACTGCCACTGCCTGCTGTTTGGAATATTTTTTCCTGGTATTGCATCGCAATTTGCTGCACATTTTAGCATGATTGCTACACAAAATATGTTTTGTTTAGCATTTTTTTCACATAGAACCGCACAGTACATTGTTGGAAAGATTTCCTTGATGTCTGAAATTGCTAAACAAATGTGTGAAAACTAGAATTATTCCCTGTCCTTTAGAAGAAGAAAAGATGGACTATAGATATAGATATTCATGCATTTCTGCAAGGTCTGTGCTAGAAGTGTCTGAGAAATATCCCTTAAGTTCAAAAGAAAGAGAATTCAGATGAAAACAAATAACAAAAAAGAGAACGATTTAGTCCTGAACAACATGGTGTTGAAAAATCTTTCAGGAATATCTTGTAGATTCCCATGATACTTTATTCCAAAATGAACGATGTGGTTGGCTTTAACCTGTTCAAGGTAAAAATGAAAAACAAAGTTCATGTAAATATTTTCAGTTTCTAAGAAAATTTTAGTAGCTGTTGAAAGTGAAATAGGTACTGTTTGGAAAATACAGATTTGGGAGATGAATTATAACTTTAATTACATCACGAAACCATTTGTGACAGCATGGACCAATTTTTTGTTGACTTCGAATTCTCCTTTACTGTTTTTTAAGCACATTCATATGGAATTTGGCGTATTATGAGTACCCTGTCCTATCATTATTCTTTGCAAATGGTTTTGCAGAGAATTGTTCTCCAAACCAGCAAGGAGATCACAAAAAAGAACTTTCTACAATCACCAAAGGGTCGAAGAATATGAAGTCTTTGATTCCTGACTATTGGTTTGCATTTGTCACTGTTGATTCACAAGTTTATCGTCAAAGCGTGATTGAGTCATGGTACTTTGAGTAAGAGGAGAGAGGAAGTACGTAGGGCCGTTGTGACGCACGCCTGTCATGTATCCATACATCTATGTTTACTTGGGATCTTGCTCTCGTCCTCTCTCTGTTGCTTGTGAACTACATTCATGAAGACTTCTATGGTTAACACAAGCAAGTCAGAGGCCCTTCAGCTTAGGAGATTGATTCTGAGATATGAGAAAGGGCAAGAACGAATTAAAAATGCTTGTGTCTTTTGGAGGTTAATGAATCACAGTCGTAATTTGCTTCTTTTGTAGATTAAGCATTATGTTTTCAAATATTTTTCCAACAAATAATTTTTTTTTCATATTATTTTTATGATTAGTATTAACATTCTAATTACTTTTAATAACAATATTCTAATGTTTATATAAATTTATGGATATTTCAAAGTTGGATTGTGATCTTCAGGTATTATAATTATAAACAATATCTTGTACACGAATAGCAATTTCGTCTTCGGGTCTAATATTCTTCATAGGCATGCACTGTGTGCTGGAGGGACAAAGGCTTTAGACAAAGTAACTAACTTCCATGGAAACTATGGTAACAATAGTCCGTAAGATATACACAAAAAAAATTCCTTCATTTTCATTCTGCAGAGAAATTTCACACAGACGTCACACCTGTTCAGTGGACAAGCAGGAAGCAAATTTCTTACGTGCTCTTGAAACTTTTGTAAAGGCTTAGATTTGTTTGCTTTGTCCCATCACTTTGTCCCTCCTGCTCATAGTGAGAAGTGAGAGTTGCTGCAAGATGAATGGTTCTAATATTCATGTCAGAGACCCTGTTTACATCCACTTATAGGCTGGCCCTGGCCTGACTCTGGTTTCAAAAGCGGGCCCACATTCTGACCAGCTCTTAAGTTGTCTAGTGCCGGCTCTCATAGCTTCGGTTTAGACTCACGCTGGCCTAATCGCGGTACCAAATTTGAAATGTAGGCCTTCTATTACTGATCACTGGTACGCTCCTCATTGTACACGTAATACCCTACCAAGTTGGTGTAAATAGGGCCAGGGAGACTTTATTAGGTCTTCATGGAGCTACAGTGGTACATGTGATGCATGCTGGTGCAAATATACTCTTGTGTGCCAAGACGAAAAGAGATGTTAATATTGATTGATTGGTCCAATTAAATCCAGCATGTCTGGAGTTTGGCCTTCTTGTGCCAGATCATTGGGGGAGAAAGATGCAGTATTCAGGCCAACCTTGTCGTTGATTAGTACTTGATTCAGCACAGCATTATCACTCAATGGCAATAAAAGAAGTTTTAATGTAGAGAGGTTTGAATCAGATGAGATTACTTTGTTTGTTCACAGGCATAAAAATTAATCATAGAAACTGGCCACACACTGTTTAAGTTAAGGATTTAAAAACGGAATCGCTACGAACTGATTGGGGAAGATAATTCCTTTTGATGTATAATTGATATCATATCATGCACAATTTACTAAAAAGTTTACTAATTTAGGTATAGACTCAGATAAATTAATTTGTGCTGGAAATTACCTTAGTCTGTAGCATCCGGAGTGGGTCGTTCTTTGTACAATGTATTTTTGTTTGATGTGGGAAAGAGAAGGCTTATGACTGGATTAAAATATATTGAACTAAATTTTATAGCCATGTTTAGTGAAGTGAAATCATTATGCTAATGGGTGCAAGTTGTTTTGTATTGCTACCTTCGCCAGACATCAAAGAACGTAGTTCCAATTTATTGACTGAGCCCTGGGAAAATCTAGTTAATCAAATTCAGCTCAATAGCAGTAACCTAGGAAAATATAAAATGACTTTGAGCAAATGAATCACTTTATTTCTTATATTTGTGAACCTACCTAATTATGTAGTCCATTACTCTGCATCCTTTATAGTGTTATACCTAAAAAATTGCTTTCACCCAGATACTGGGATATGAAGAGAGTTTGAGAGTGAAAAAGAAGAAAGAAGTTCATGGTAACTTTGTAATGCTAAATTAGTTTTTTCGAAGTACAAACATGTACGCATCCTTTGAAAAGATAGAGAATGTATAGAGGTTAATTTTTTTTTATTTTGAATTATGAGACTTTGGTTTGGTTTGAATGGTAATCCAAGATAATCTGCATGTGATCAATTTGGCTTATAATGTGCAAAATTAAATGATTTAATGGTATAACTGCTAGCAATTAGTCTTGAAACCAAAGTGTGTTAAGGTTTTTATGATCCATAGCAACCTAAGATTTTTCCTAAGCACTAGGAGTATACTACACGTGTAGAATAAAGCAATCAAGAATGTTTTTACATTGATCTTCTAGTGCATTAAATTTCCTTTTTTGAATGCCCGTCTTTTGAAGGGACTTACAACATGAACCGGAGTTTTATATTCAGAGAAGAGACTTGTGAGAGACTAGAACTGACCACTGTCAGCGTGGCTTGTGTAGGGGCTTTCGCACCAAGGCAAATTACTGTGATCCTCACATCAATGTCAGGATCGAACATAATATTTGGGTGATGTGGCTCACAATCCCAATCACAATTCAGAGTGTGATTATTCAGAAATATCACTCTACAGGCAAAAGTACAAAAAGGTGATTTTAACATTGATGCATTTAATCCCACAATGCACTACACATTACAAGATTTCTGCCGTGCCGGTGTATGTATGTAGGGATAGCTTTTATTCAGCGATTTTTAAATTGTTCTTTATTGTCCAAGAAGTAGTAAAACCAAGGAATATTGTCTAAGAAGTATTGCCCAATAGTTTCACTGAATATTTTGCAATACATTTTATTGATTTTGATCCCTTTATTTTACAGTTTAAATATGCGCGTTGTACTTTGGTCAGTCCCTGAAGACTCTGGATCGCAATTTGAATCACCTCCCTATTGCAAACACTGCCTGAATTGTAAATAGATATTCAGATGGCGATCCAAATCACTCTCATTTCGTTGTGTGAACGCCCCTATTTTTTTTATCAGAGTACTGTCTCAAATCAGATGAGATCATGGTGCATTAGGCAGATTGAAAGTGCATAGCTTGACTCTCTTACCTACTAGCAATCCCTCTCACCATACAGGTCAAATGCTGTGAAGTATATGCAGCGGTTTTTTACCACTTTTCATAATAAGAGAGCTATGCAGAATGCTGCGCATTAACAAGTAGTTATATCGCCCTAGCGAAGGTCGGACAGTGCTAGACATTTGTAATCAAATGCTAATGGGGAAAGACAAATGGAAGGTATCCTCCACTGAAGAATATTATGGACGCAACCCCCCCCCCCCCCTCCCCCCTACACCTTCCCACATTGCCAATTCCCTTCTTATTTTTTGTCATCATAGGAAAGGTTGATTTTATACTAAATTATGTTAATTTATTATTCTATTGTTTTGTATGGAATTCTCACAACTGTACATTCCACAGTTTTGCTGTGCAAACACAAATCAACTAATACAAATCTTATTGATTGTTCTGCACAGATGTTACGATTCCCTAAAAATTTGTTTGTAAAAAATCAAATTCAGCAAATTCCTGTGGTCGTTGTTCATAGCCTCAAATGTAAACGAGTCGTTGCAGAAGCAACATGTGATGATTACAGTGGTAAGAGGAGGCTCAATTTACATATTTGGGAGGTCATAGCCAGATCTGAATACATGATGATTAACTCTGACTAATGAATCATACAATATTTACAAACATAGCCCCTACTGCTAAAGGGGAAGTGGAGCATTTACAGCTAAGCTCAGAGGCAATGCACTGTTGTGAATACGATTTGCTTTGTCGTCAACATGCTGTACAAGGACTTTTTGTGCATTTAAGATTATAATTTTACAATTTTGTCAAAAAAATGTTAATGAGAAAATACCCCCGCATACAGGCACACAGATGTTTTATGTTCACATAGGTTGAGGAAGTATGATTTTGTGTGTGTGTGTGTGTGTGTGTGTGTGTGTATGTGTGTGTATTTACATGTGTACTATTATACAATGTAAACTTGGGACACATCTCTGGGTTTCTAAAGGTTCTCTGGACTCTCGTTTAATTTGAAAAATTACCATCAACCGAGGAGATACGCTCTATTCACATTTGAATGCATTTATAGTACTTTGCGCCATCTTAACTTATTCCTCGACACTCCCCAATCAAGCAGATACATGTATTTTTTCAAGATTTGGTCTTCAGTCCAGACAAATTCCCATCTCCCTTAGCAGTCCCAAGCATTAACAAACATACACATATACAGTTTATACACATCCATCCACATGAAAATATTTTCCTCAACTCCACCCAACAGACTGATTGAAATGAAAATATGAGCACATTATGATTTCATTTACTTAATTTATCACATACTTATCATTTTTTTTGGCAAAAATCTGAAGTGAAAGAGGATAATATCATTTGAAGTTTACCCAAAGCTGGGGAAAACCCAAAATATACATGTCTATTAGTGTGAAAGCGCCATCAGTGTTATCCTAATGGGAATGTTGCAACATTGTGACGTTGACAGAAAACCATTATTAGCATGCAGCTGCTTTTCTGCTTTGTTGCTTAGCATTAGAATAAGGAAACCAGCTCAGTTTGAGCCAGACTGTAGCAAACAGTATTTTTCAGTGATGAATAAATCAATATCTATTTTAATGCAATTTGTTCAAATGAGGAGTTTTATGTGAGTTGAATGTAAATGTTTTTATAGGTCTTCATTCTGTTGTGCCTTCTGAAACTGATACAAGGGATATGAGTGCTTTATTCATGCTAACCAACATACAAGTGCTGGTAAAAACAAGGAAATGAAGATTGATTTTCATCTGTTTTTCCATTTTATTTAGAGCAAGTGTAGCTGGATTTTAGAGCAAGAATGTAAAAAGATAGCATGTTCTATGTATAGAAAAAGAAAATCATGTTCTTTCATTATAATAAAATTTGACAAACATCATAGTTAAATTGATGAAAATGAATGAAGTAAACGCCCATCAATTGTAAAGAATATTTGTCAGTGAAAAAAGGTGTACTTCCATTGGAGCTTCTTATTTAGTCATCATGAAATTGGAATTGTAGTCACTCTGAAATCCTCATAAAAAGAAGACCGGGAATGGTTCAGATTTTGATACTGTATAGAATGTCTAACAATTTTTTCTGTTTTCTTTTGACTGTATTTACACAGGGAGAACCTGGCCAATGATAGATACCTGCAATCGCAGATGGACTCTGACCAATATGTGACCATCAGGACGATAGCAAACTTCAATGCGGTCAAGAAACTCACGCACGACCTCCAGCTTGTTATAGAGGTTCTTAGGGGTGAGTTTTTTTTGGGTCTTTATCATTCTTACTTTACATGTAGCCCTCAGTGGGACTGGCTCGTACAGAAGTTGCTGTACTTGCCAAAGTGCGATGTTGTTTCTCTGACAACAGGTTTCTCCAGAAGCCCTGATAACGGAGGTTGTGTAAATTATGTCGCCTTTTCACATGGAATATAGTGGGTGTTATGAGGCAGTTCCAAAAAACAAAACATACATTTTCAGTAAGGGAAAGACTTGCATATTCACTGAAAAGTCATAAACCAGATAAGAAGTGAGTAACCTTCAATTTAGATAATGCTACCAAAGTTCTCAATATTGGCCATGTACTCTCGTAATGGGTAGGATTGCAAAAGAGTTTTTGTTTGGTTATGTACATTTTAATGTTTGCACTGATGCATATTACGTACCAGTTGGTATCTCTGCAATTTTTGCAATTTTGCATTTAAAAATTGGCCTAATAGATCTAAAATCCATTTATGAGAGATGAAATGGGGAGAAATTGATTCTAATCAATTCTTCAAACATTTTGTTGGTTAACTGTCGTTTTGAATTGTACCATATGGTATCAGATTTAGATGATGTAGAACTGAGTGCAACCACTATTCCCATGCTTCATTAATAATTGAACAATTTTATCATATTCTATCCACTCTCCAATATTGCCAGTGATCACGTATCACTAACAGTTTATCTGATAGTGACGTAATTGATGTAGGGTTAAATGATTGATGCCAGCCCTAATCACAATGTCCATTAATGGCTGATTGCTCATTCATAGACTACCCCTTGTTGAAACTTGGCAATTCCAGACACTTGTTAGAATGGTAGGATTGGATGCGGGCTCGTAATGAGATGTAAAATGACTCAACGTCTTTTTTATGACCTGAGAGAAAGAGGGATGGAGAGAGATGGGAAGAGATGGGGAGAGTGCTAAAGTAGACATGTTAATTGGGGGAGATAGCGCCCCATCAATTCCTCGAAATTGCAACACGATGCCTCTTGGTTTGCTCTGCTCCTCTCTCTTTTATGAAGTTGGATTTATCGTGCATTCGTGGTCAGAATCAATCATGGTAAAAAACCATGGGCCCTTTACTCGGTTTGACTGTAAAATTAGTGCAGTCCCTCTTGAATTAGAAATGAATCAAACCCTTTCATTTTATGAATGCTCCAACAAGTCTTAAAAATGCTTGATATGGTGAGGCTTTTTACGATGTCATATATCGAGGGGGGGGATTCAACCCTCTGTCCTATTAGGGTGAAATATGATGCACTGTAAGATTGTGTTCTTCGTAATTTTCAGTCTTGAATCTTATCTTTTTCACCATTTTCTGTCTGTTTTATTTTTACCTCTTCCCACAGCTTTACATTTGATTTCCATATTCTAAATTGCTGTTATCTTTTTAGATGAGAGCAATAAACTTATTAAAACATTGGAAGTGAAGATTTTATTTTAACTTCACAATGAATTTGTTCCTTTAAATATGGGCAATTCCACGTTAGTCATCTGTTACTCCAAAAAGGTCATATTTCTTGAGAATTATTCATTGAAATTCCCTTAAATTCATCTTGATTGAAACAAATAGTATCTATGGCATACATCGTAAATTTAAAGGAATTCAATCAAGACATGTTTTGCTGTTTTAAGCTTAACGAACTTGACGAAGCTGTGAAATCTCCCAAAATTCTGCACGTCTTGCTGGCATCGGGATTTTACTTTGATGATATAATTCCTTTCATTTGACATCACATTTGTTTCCATTCTCAGAATCTCCTTTCGTTCAAGTTGATGATAAAGGGGAGAAGGTGAGACCTAATCACAAACGATGTACAGTCATCCTTAGAGAGGTACCAGACACAACTCCCATCGAGGTAAGATTCATGTTCTACGAAAAGAAGTCTAAAGAAGATGATGAAATATTGTTGGGAAAATTGAGAAAGTCATTCTATTATTCAATAACTTAACATCAATTTGAATTGTATTTCAAATTGCATTTTTAATTTGATTGATAAAAAAAAACTCTAGTTGTATTCGGAGGGGGTGTAGCTAGAAGTTTGCGATCAATCTCGAATCAAATGCAAATCAGATGAAAATTAATTAAAGCATTTTTATTTGCGCACTGTCTGGGCGGTTAAGACAATAAGCACTAAACAATCATTTTGATTCGCTCGTGCGCTAGTATTGTCTTGTCTTGGTAGAAGAATGACCCTGGTCAAAATTTCCTTGAATCATTGAAATTCTATTTCAAGGTCTGCATATGATTTCTTATATTTTAGTTTTAACAATTTGTTGAATAATTATGTTCTCTTGGTCAGGAAGAGAGCTATGAATATTCTCATGTAGAATCATTATTAACGTCACATGCTGTAAAGAACCTTTTACCTGTGAAATATCAGGACATTTTAATACCTGTTTCATAATGCATGCCTTTGTTTGTCTGTTCTTTCTTCAGGATGTGAAAGCGCTGTTTACCCATGAGCACTGTCCGAAGTTCGTCAGCTGTGAGTTTGCCCACAACAATAACTGGTACATCACGTTTGAATCGGATTCTGATGCACAGCTTGCATACAGACATCTACGGGAACGGGTGCGCAACTTCCAGGGGAAACCAATCATGGTATGTGCTTGTTGATCCAATGTATTCCTTCTTTCTTTCTGTTTGTTGAGCTTTGCACAACTCTATGCATATCTGGTTACACTCGCTCAGGTGTTATCTCGGTGACATTGAGGTTATTATTAGTGCTGGAAAGGGGCAACTGTCATTTTTAGAGTGTAATCTACAAGCAGCTACAGAAACACAATTTAGGTGTCTAGAGGGGCTACTATATAAGTTATGAACAATATTTTGACCGACAAATGCTTTATTTCATAAAAAAACGATGATGGTAACTTGTGCTTTGGATGTCCAATGTCTAGATAGCCTGAAGCCTTCACTAGTAACAAATAGTTTACTGGTGAATCCAGTTACCGGACACTAAAATTTCACAATCGATAGTTTTGTCAATATAATTCAGCTATTTACAATCATAAATATCAAGAGAATTGTTCTCAGATCTCATCAACATTCCAAACAATCCATATTTGCTCTGTAGGTGCATGATTTCAGTGCTCGTCCGGTATTACCATGCTGTCCAGTAATTGGATTTTCACTATTGGTTGACGCTTATGTTTGCCCCGTCCCCTTTCCTATTTAGGCAAGAATAAAAGCCAAGCCTCTCCAGAGGATAACCTACACCCAAGCGGCGCCCAAGGTCCTGAATGGCTTCCATCTTGCTGCAGCGCCAACCAACTTCTCCCAAGCTCCACAGACGGCAGTATTCCAGCAGGCCCAGTTCCAGCAGTACACCACCACCGCCCCGTCCCAAGCTGCTGCAGCTGCACATCAACAGCAACAGCAGCATCATCAACATCATCATCAGCAGCAGCAGCAGCAACAACATCAGCCTCAACCGTTGAATGGTATCATCCAGCAGCAGCCGTACACCTACTACCCTGCCAACGTCCCGCCGCAGTGGAGTCAGACCTACTATGAGGCTCCTCAGGCTATTGTAAGTCACCATTTATTTATTTATGTATTAATCCTCAATACATATATAGATTGTACAATGAACAGTGTGCAAGTGTAAAACTGAACAATAATTACTTGCAGAGTTAGGAAGAAAGATGAGGTGACAAGTGAAGCAAACCTTGTAAGAAGGTCCCTAGTAGATCCATAGGTTAACATGGATTGAAATCAAGTGTGTGAGTGCTGTGAAAAAACTTCACAGGAATCAATCCTATGACCTCTTGGTTACTTGATAGGCATCGTACCATTAGACTACAGAGAAACTTCTACGTCAATACTCCTTGGACGCCTGTTCAGCATCTTAATGAGGAGTGCTTATAATACAGTCGCCTTGATGATATGACTCTAGCATATTTCAACTTGCGGGGCAATGAAGGGCAATGATTATTTGCAATTTCAATTCATAGCCATATTACATATTCTCTCATGAGAGTATACTTTGCTAGATATTTGAACTGTGAGAAGCAAAAAAATAAGCAGGAAGTCCTAAGGCTTTAGTCACATAGAAGCCCCAATTCAACCCAATTCTTTGTTCAGTTTACAATTAACTGCCCTGAACAAAGAGTTTTGTTTTATCGTGCTTAATCGGGACTTCTATGTGACTGGGGCTTTAGAAGTGGAAATAATACGGTTAAGACTTCTTCATTTACCATTTATATCAATGAATCCATCTAATCTAACTTTGTAGGTGGTGACAGCAAGGATTAATAAAGATACTTCCATAAATATTATCTATCAATAGGTGAAACCTTAAAACTCATTTCCTTGGGAGAGCAATTGCCTATTCTTTAGTCAGAAGTCAACAAACTTTTGTAAAAAAAAAAAAAAAAGGAATTTGCAACAGGTCTTTGCTTCAATCAATGTGTGAGAGTAATTTGTAATTCAATCATAAGATGAAATAATAAAAAATTCCTATTTTCCATCGTAAGTCAAGCAACTTATATGAAGTCCTTTTCTAGTGCATCAATATGTGTATCAATCAGTTTCTCACAATGTTTATAATGTCACTTGAGAAATGAATTCCCAGGGTTAAACCTACCATCCAAAAAGATTAGGCAAAAAAATGTTGGGGTACCCTCAACCGGATGCCCGGGTTAAAATGGCCGATATGAACTTTTTTCACTCTAACTTTTCATTCAAATTGAAATATCTCAGTAAATACAGAAAATCATGTGAAATACAACCTGTAAAGACATTTACAAAATGTTCATTGGCTTCTCACTCTCTTGTAATGTTTCTAAGTCTTATTATTATGCCTCCGCCCACCGAAGGTGGTTGCCGAAGGCATTATGTATTTGGGTTGTCCGTACGTCCGTCCCACTTTCTTTCGTTCTCGTTTTCTTCATGAGATGTATTCCAAAAATAAAACGAAGAAAGAAAGTTTTCTCACAAACTGACAGTGTTTTTCTAAGGGCATTCAAGGGCAACCTTGCAATTGCTGTTGTTGTTGTTTTTTTTTTTGGGGGGGGGGGGAGGAGGGGGGCTTTAAGGCAGTAACCTTTGTATTCCTTGAGATCACTCTTATGACAGTGACTCGTCTGTCATGGGAAACAACTGCAAAATGTTAGTCGTTAGGAAGCAGAGGAAAGTTGATCTCCCAACGAGTTATTTCTAGTGTGTGACAAATTATGATCACTCTAGACATGATCTCTCATGGGACTTATTCAATGATTTGATGGAATTGTTATTTTTAGCAGTTGAGGATGATGTTTATGCTTGTAATATAATATTTAACATAGCATAATGATTTTGGAGAGGGGGCGGGGTTATGCAAGGATAAGGCCCCAGTCACATAGAAGTTCAGATGCAACATGATTCAACGTGACTCTTTGTTCAGTTCACAGCTAGCTTCCTGTACTCAAAGAGTAGTGTTGAATTGGGTTTCTTCTGGTGCCCTATATGACAGTGACAATGTCCAATATCTTAAATGGATAGGTATTTTCATTCTTTAACATGTGTTGGACAGATTTTTCATAATTAGTGGATATATTTTTCCTCTTTTTTTTGTAACCATGACAATGATTTTATTTCCTTTCCTTGCAGCCACAGCAGTTTGGGACCACTAGTGCCTTCCCTCAGAAATACCCACCCACCAACACCAACACCAGTAGACACAATAGCTACCAGGGTCCTAGGAATTCACATATGTAAGTACACCAATATTGTAGTTCTGATAGCTGATATTCTAGGCACACTGTCTGTCAATAAAACAACAGCCTTAGGTTTTATAATGTAGTGCATAAAGAGTTAATGACTGTAATGGGAGGTTATTTATGAGCCCATTAATAAGTTTAGTATGAATTAAGAATGTCCTTATTTAACTTTTGTTGCATTACCAGTTTCCTTTGAAGCCCTCCAGATAGATAGTTGTTCTTGTACCACTCATCAGCTTGAAGCTTCAAGTCAGGCATTTGTAAGCTCCTTACTTCAGGAAGTCACAATGTCACATGGTTACTCATGAATAACTTTGAATCAGTTTGATGACATTGATTGATGAAGGAAAAACAATTGGCGTAATTAAAGATTTTTGCTATCATGTAAATTTCAATGAGAACCATGAAAATGAATCATCGATCTGAACGTTAAACCCTGTAAAATTCTAACATTTTGAAAGTAAAGTTGTTAACAGATTCAAAGCATCCCAAACCTCTTTTCTCATCTTCCAAATGTAGTATATCAAATAGAACGGTCAAAAGTCATCCGCGGTCATCCAGTACTCCAGAGCTACGGATGAACGACCACAGGATGAATGATCGAATGGGCATCCTAGACCCCAACCTCCCATCTCACCATCATCGCCACTACCATCCCCATGAGCATCGCAGGACGACGCAGCCCCCCATGCCCCTCAACAGTCCCCGTCTACCCCCCTTCCCCAGGGGTGGGGAGGAGCCCCTGGAGTGGCTCGATCGGATGGATAGGAAGGAAGATAAAGGAGGAGGGGAGGTGTTCCTTGCTCCTAAGAGGAGAGAAGGAAGCGCTAGGAGACCTCATCCTCACTTTAGTGATGATACACATATTGGCAGCACCAGTACCTCATTACAACAGAGTCATAGGTAAGGATAATGGGCATCTCATAATGGCAAATGTGTTCATAAAGAATTGCTGTAGAGTGAGCAGAAGGCTTCATGTAACAATGAGTATTACAAATAATTTTTGAAAATGTTCTGTTGAGTATTTCTCACCATCCTCCTTATGAGTAAACATGCCTCTTCTATTTCACTGAAGACAGATGGGTCATGGTCATCAAGACGTGATCATGAGTCTAAAGTCGTTGCGCTCATTTGCATTTTGAGAAAGATTGCCTGCTGTATTATGAAACCCTGTTGTTCTGCTACCAGTGAATTCTTTAAATAATTCTGTCAAAGCTAAAAGGTTATTGAGAAAAATGGCATGCCATAAAAACTGATAAAATTTTGCCTGAGCAAGCAACAGCTGAGTTAATACTGATCCAGTATCAATAATGTGTGTGATACGCTCTTTTGTTTTATTTTTTTCAGAACAGAGACTTCACATCTCAACCATTTGGAAGATACCAATCTTGATCTTTATCAATACATATTTTTATATTTGACACCTTTTTTTCTGACTCTTTCATAAAATGCCAGATAATTTGTGTCCCCTGAAATTCAATCCTGATCATGTTAGATAAAGTTGACGTTTCAATTTACGAGTGGTGTCTAAGATCATTTTTAAAATCCTCTTTCTTGTTAGTGGTGTGCTGATGACCAATGAAAAAGAAATGCCATGATATTAACCCTGAGTAGTGGTCATTATGATCTATCCCGCAGGAGACCTCTTAGTAGTAATTCATCAAATAACAGTACCTTCCGGAATAGACGAAGACGTGAGGAGGACATCATTCCTCCCGGTAGGAGAAGCAATAGCACCAGCGGTACCACCATCACCACCAGCAGTAGTAGCAGTAATCCCAGTAGTAGCACCATGAGTAGTGCAGGGGGCTCCTCTGGGAACAGCAGCACCAGCAACGCCGGCGGTAGCATCAACACCAAAGATAGTCGAGGGCAAGACTCGAAGGAAAAGGAGGCCGCCAAGACGCCTTCATCTCCTAAGATCGACCTGGCATCGTTCCCTCCGTTGCCGGGGAGGGTAGCATCCAAGGATGATGGTGGGGATGATGGGAGTAAGGAGGAGGCGAGTGCTAGCAGTAAGGAGATGACATCATCATCCGGAATGACTCCAATGGCTGATGTAGTGAAGGGACTCAAGGAACCCAAGGTATGTAGGATTCCTCATTATTACACAATATTTGATGTACATGTATTCCCATAGGTGTAATTTCATTGCTTACTACCGAAATTAATGACTGAATAAAACATCTTTTTTGTTATAACTAGGTTAAGTTGTGCAAAGGAAAAGAAATTGAATAGATAGGTGTTCAATCATGATTATTCAAAGTTTGACAGGCTAACATGAATTATATTCTTGGTTTCTATGTTTTCTGATATCACCTACAAGCTTCATGAGAATTAAATATTGAAGGTCGGAAAACAAAAGAAATACAGGAAAAAATTCTGAAGCTATGTAATAGTGCATGAATTAATAATAAATTATTGAATTGAATTATCAAATTTATTATTAAATGGGTACTGGAACCTGTTATAGCAAAAGGATTAAAAAAAAACACTATACGCTCATTCAAAATACTTACTGCCCTGATTTTAGATGAAGCAGAAAAAATGTATTTTCTCAAATTTGCCATAACCAGAGAGCATCAAGACCAGCTGATCCGAAGCCAACCCCAGTGCCATCAACCAAAGACAGCTCTACTAACACAGCAAGCCAGTCGTCTGGGAACAAGGAGACTGATAAACCTCCTGCACCGACTCCTAAACCTACACAGCCAACTCCTCAAAATTCCAAGTAAGTTTTTCATAATTCACAGGGAGGCAGTTTTTATCAAGAGCTGGTAATTTTCAATTTTAAGAAAACTTTTGCATCATTTGTAGAATTTCTTTCAAAAGTTCGCAAGTATTTTGTAGGAAGCAATTATGGTCTTTCCAATAAAAAAAATGGGACGTGTTAAATGTTTTTATTTAACAAAGAAGTTTAATTGTGTGTTTTTTTTAATTAGTGAAAGAAGTGTGTTTTTCTATTTGTTTTGTGGTTTTTTCTTTCAAATTTAGTCACATCATCCTGAAAAGTATTCTGTCAAGTGAACAGATGAAAAGGCGAGAAGAAATTTATGGGTTTTGTAATTGATATGATAGCAGTGGTTAAGCAGAAACCATTCTTCTGCAAATGTTTGTTTTACTGATCAATTCAATTAAAATTGTGTCAATAACTTGTGCTAATAGATTATCATTTTCTTTTTCATCAATTTCTCCCTTTTAGACAAAAGCAGACATCGTCTTACACACAGACAGATCCAGAGGAAAAGCAGTCCTCCAAGTCTGAATCATCCCCTTCCACTCCATCTCATGGAGGCAGCGTATCATCATCATCTTCCTCCAGCAACGCTCCTAAGCACAATCCAAGGGCTGCTGCCCCTGCCTCTTCCACACCCCCCTCCTCAACCCCCGCTGCTTCTAGCAAAACAAGCAGTACAACAACTAGCCATCCAGCACCATCATCTGAGAGCACCAAGTCGGTTTCCACGGCAACCCAGGTGGTGACATCATCGGTTGGCACGGCAACGCCAGCCAGCTCCTCCGCAGCCTCTCATGCATCAGCCTCGGGGAGATCAACGTCTGTAGCAGGCGGTAGCAGCAGCGGCGGCAATTCAAGTACAGCAGCTCAGTCTGCTACAACTGTCAAGGCATCGGTAGGTTTTAGGTCTTTTACTTGGGAGGGGAGAGGGGGATCACTTTATTTAGGTTTTTTTAATCATTATATTGGAGTTACATCATAGTTACATTTCCCAAGAAGGAATGTTAATCAGAAGTAGAAATCACTTTTATGCAATATGATCGTGATACTTGTTTTGTTTTTTTCTCTCAATATTCTGCCCTCAGAACAAAGTTGTATGAGGCATACATTATGACTGATACAAAATATGTATTTCTAATGAAAGATATTTATTAATGACCAAAATCTGGTCAGCTTAGGAGCAATATAAGATATCAAATGTTTCTTTGCTATGATGAAAACTTATCTAGGGAATACAGTTCTTTCTTGCTGGCCAAGCCAAATATGCAATAAACTTGTTTGCTTCTCTTCAAGTAATTGCAAACTGAACCATGACATGCAAAAACTGTTCATAAGGATTTTATTGCTCTTATTATTACAAAGAAAACATTTAATACTGAAATTTGATATAACGACCTGGCTGTTGACTAGCAGTATCGATGGGTTAATTCTAATTAAAGAATATATACTTCCTAATGTTTTTCATTATTTTTGGTGTTAATTCAACATGCTTCAAATATTTATTCATGATATAAATGTCTTGTTATTTTGTACAGGATGGCATCCCACCTCCAAGGCTTAGCTATGCACAAGTCATTGCCAAGATGTCAGCAGCTAAAGCCAATCAAGCAGAGAACCCTGAACCTTCCAAGCCAAGCAGTAACAAAACCACTGCACCAGCAGGTGGTGTCAAAGATCTCCCAAACTCGAACTCAAATAGCCATGAGAAAACTGTGAATAACTCTACAGCGCCACTCCCCAATCACCATGGCAACTCGCAGCCGCATGTCCAGCCAATGAGCTCCAAGCCGCAGCGGTTTTCACGATATGGGCGTGGGCCTAATATGGAGCAGAACGGTGGAGATGGGCACTATTACTCTGGATCAAGGCATAGAGGGAGGGGAGAGTATGGTGGAGGGAGGGGAGAGTATGGCGGTGGAAGGGGAGAGTACAGTGGTGGTAGGGGCGAGTATAGTGGGGGGAGGAGGTCCCCACCCCACCACAAACCTGCTAGCAAGTAATGAGGCGGATGGCATCCCTCCGCATCACGGAACACAAGACGATGCCCCGCATAGAGGATGGTGACCAAGGATGAGAATGCAGCACAACTTTTTTTTGTTCTCTGCCGGCTATCTTAAGTAGAAAAGCATATTTTGCCAAAAAATACTGAGCTGCACGCTGCCTAGATGGAAGTGAAAGGATGTTGCCATGGCGATTGGTCTGCCTCCTTGATGATGGTGAGCAGGTGAAGGAAATATTGCATCATTTCTGGAATGCAATTGATATGAACGAATTGGTACCAACTAAGAAATATGCTTATTGAATGGTGGTTGACCTACAGCTACACATCAACATTTAGTGAGGTGAGGTGTATGGACTGTGTACCGTAAAATGGAAACAGCATGCAACTTGATTGAAAAACTGCTACTGTTGTAGCATTTATGATTGTTTGATGTCACATCATGAGAAATAGATGATTATAGATGATTTGATGGAGAATTTTTGAAAATGTGCTGATTTGATTTGAGTTGAAGGAAGATGACTTGTCCAAACTTGGATATTTGACACTGAAATTTTCTGTTGCATGCCTCCGCCAATGAAAGCTTTGCCGGAGGCATTATTTTTGTTCTATGTGGTATGCCAAAAAAAGTAACATTAACTTTGGATCGTGGGAATGGTGGCTTCCAGACGCAGCATTTGTCAAATGTTCTTGTTAGTAGTAGCATTTTAATCACAGACAATGGCTGTGTCAGTGAACAATCATTGATGATGCTTTTGTCTTTCAATGAAGTGACAACATATTTTTGTTTCCTGTTGAATGTTATAGTCCATTTATGTAGAGATTGCTTTGCGAGGAAGAAAGCAAAAAATCATATACCAGGCTTTAGATGGAGCGGATAATGCCTGCTTTATAACTTTGCGCAGTGTTTGCAAATATGTGATGGATAATTGTGCATAAGAGAATTGGAGCCAGCGAAGGAATGCGGTCAATTTGAGTGAAGAGGAACAAGATGTTTGACTTATCAGAGACTTCTAGACCTCTTGCATGATGACAAGGCTCATGAAATAGAAGGATGTAGCCATAGTGTGCCTGAGCGTGGAGGTTAGACGCTCATAGTGAGGGACGGAATCATTACTATGACGATGATGAAGAAAAGGAGCAATGTGAATGCTTTGGACATGTGATATCAACCCATTGATGGTGGGTAGGGTGAGATCATTGGATGAGGCTCATTGGATAGAAGTTGGTCACGCGCTTTGGTTAAGGAAAGAGAAAAGAAGAGAAAAGAACCATTGTTGTTACAATAGGATTAAGATTTGAGAATTTGAAATTTGTTCAAAACAAGAAAATGCTTTGGTTTTGGAATTCATCCATCAAACAGTAAAATATAGATGAGGCAAATCTGTCAGATATTTTGCTTAAGGAAAATTGTGGAAGATTTATGGATAGGTATCGATGATTCCTCACTTGCGTTATTAAACGCTGTTTGTTTGGTATAAATTGTGAAGCTCATCCTTACCATGTATGACAGTATGCATAAGAATTAGCATGCAACTTTGATTTGAATTCGGACAGTATTTTGCAACTTATGTTATTGTTTACAAAAGGAGAAAAAGCTTTTGAAAACGCCTAGTTTAAAAATTTGTGAGAGATATTTATCACAGATACATGGAAGATGTATAATAAGTCCGCAAATGAATCAGTTTTTTTTAAATGACCCAAAGCTAAAAGTTTATATGAAGCTTTTGCAGCATAAGTCAAAAAAGCTTGTCCAATATAGCTCGTATAGTGCGGGTACGTTCATGTCCATTTTGAAGACGATAAAAAAAAATGCTGACCTCATGTGATTATTGATTCAAAGATATAGACAGTATTCTGTGTCGTAGTTCTTGCATAAATACATGTCTTTCTTGTCTAATGAACAATGTAGTGTACACCATTACTTGCCATTGAAATGAGTTCTCCTTGAGTGCTAAACATTAGAAACTAAAGTTCAAATGATGTACTTATTGTTGAGATACGTCCAAGTCTCCTTATTTGTATATTCGGGTCCAGACAACTCGGCCTAATGTTACAATATCTCATGGAGATCGTACTGCTATTGGAGATGTGTATTATGATGAAATCTCCCTGTTTTCTACTGGGTCGAGTTGTTCTGGATACGTCTATTTTCGTCTGTCCAGGTGAACACCCATTCTTGAGAATGAAATTGAGCCAATAGCCACAGAGCCACAATATAATATGCAAGTGATTTGATGTGTAGATATTGTTTCATTGACTTGTCTCTGTTTGGCTTATTCAGAGACCTAAATTCTAGCAGCAAGGGGTTAGGGGAGGGGCTATCGGGTACTGTCTCTGCGAGATGGGATTTAATAAATCACCGACTGATTTGTTTTTAAACCAGCCTCTGGAAAGATTCTTGTTGAATTTACTTCCAAGCTCTATATTAAATGCCAGACAAAGTAGCCCTATTGGCTTGCCAACTTTTAGAAAGCACCTCCATGCATGGTCTATGTTCTACTTTGGTTTACTGTGATAGGTAGGAACTTGAACTAGTTGGCCAATTTTTTTTTCATTAAAAAAAAAGAATATAGACATAGACATGTTATGTACTCTTTACATACAGCCATACAGGTATGTGTAGATTGTCAAAAGTTAAGCACACTCTTAGTAAAGAAAAGGACACCTCTACATATTGTGTATATGGATTCTCAATGCTGTAGGTTACTTATCAGACTGAGGCTTGTTCAACATACACAAATCGGCTGTTTCATCTACATTTGTAAAGATTATTCTGTACAAAAGTAGGTGAAATGGCTCATATTTATTAGAACAGGCAGCAGAGTGATGTGCAGAACGGATGATTTTAATGACACAATCTCAGTACTTATCTTCATACATACCATTCTGAAAATTTATATTTTTCATTCAGTAATCAAGAAAGATTGAAAAAGCAAAAATGCTGCTCTTGATGTTATAGGAATGATCTTATATTGGTATTATATTTTGGGTTCAATTGTTTGTAGTTTTATATCTTCTCAAAACTTTATCATGCGGTGTGACTAGACACCGATTTTGTCATTGTTATAGATAAAAATAAAATTGTCATGTTCCGTTTTAACATCGGGTTGTCGCAAGTTATGGGGGAAATAACATGTATTATGTTTACATGATATTCACCAGAATAGCTTTTTGGTGCATTCCAAGGATAAGAGACTTGAGACTGAATTTGATTCATAGTGGTGCTCTGGCCTAAAATACCAAAATTCAAGAAATTGTTGATTGGCAATTGACATATTAGTGAATCAACGATAAGATTTTTAACATGATCTGTACTCAGCAAATGTTTGTTGAATGCTTATCGATTTCACACCAAAAGTTGTGGTGTTCTTTGGAATAAAAGTGCTTCCGTTTTCTTGCTTTCTCTTTATTTTGAAACAATTTTTTTTAGTTGCCCTCCTGGTGTCGCAAAAATACTCTATTCTAACAGGTTTAAAGTCTTTAAATTTTTTTTCTTTGTATGATTTTTCTTATAACCAGAAAGGTAATGCTGAAAAGAAAGTTCATGATAAACATTCAGAATGTTCGTTTGGTTCAAAAGGAATTTTAGGATTTCAGGAACATGCCAAATTTAAGGATATGGGCAGAGATAGCTTTTGAAGTGGTCTAGGGGATGATCGTTCAACAACCTCATACGAACCTAATCATATGGTTTTCTCTCTTTGGATATTAATGGTGATTTTTTATTCTTGATTTCTGTCATCCAAGTTTTAATTCTAAGAAGTGGTGATATATACCTGCAATTTGGATTGATTATTTTGAGCTGGTCTATTTAATAATGTCACTCGAAAATCCTTTGTTGAGTTCACTACTTTAATTTTTTTGGCAAATTAAATGGTGAGTCAAATTATAGATGAATTTATAATTTGGCTTCTGTCCTTTACCTTTCTTTCATGCTTTAGTGATATCACTGTGAAGTAAAAAAAATATTCATGATATCTATTTTATTTTCTTTAAAATAGATGTTGAAAACATTAAAGTGGACAAAATTTGATTTGTCATTTTTGTTAGTGGATTTAGGGTGCTGGTTTATAAATATATATTGATGTTCAAAATGTTTTGCTGTACATAGAGATAACAAAGAGTGAAAGAAATTTATGACTTG
Organism: Temnopleurus reevesii; assembly: GCA_036244855.1. NCBI lineage: Eukaryota > Metazoa > Echinodermata > Echinoidea > Temnopleuroida > Temnopleuridae > Temnopleurus > Temnopleurus reevesii. The sequence continues at coordinate 5,915 of BQKZ01002289.1, read as the reverse complement.
TTCATTTTTGGTGATATTTAATGTAAGATATGTGTGGAGCCTTAATACAAATATGCTAAAATGTTGAAAAAAAGTTGACAATATGTTCAGTTTCATTTCTGTTTTTGTTTTTTTTAATTTAACGATAATCTTTGCCACATTTTATTATAAGATATAATCTTATAAATCAGAGTCTTATTAATGAAAAAGTTCATTTTTTGGTTAATTTTTTGTTTAAAATCATTTTCTTTTTTTCCAATGTCGAACTAGTCAAAGTACTTTACAATATATTATTCTGAGAAGTTCCACTCTGGTCTGCAAACTCCAAATAATCTAATTTTGCACATGTACAACACAGAGTGCAACAAGGCTTGTCATTTAGCATGACCTAAATTTCATTTCTCAAAACTCCCAAACTAGATGGCTTAGATAAGGTAATTATTACCTTTTAAAGGTGTTATCTCTTCAAAAATTTATTTTTTTTTTTTTTTTTTTTTTTATTTTTTTTATTTTTTATTTTTTTATTTTTTTTTTTTTTTTTTTTTTGTATTTTTTTATTTGGTTTTCCCTTCTTGGTTTATTTTTTTCCTTTTGGTTTTTTTTTTTTTTAATAGAAAAGCACTATGGACAGGTTTTGATTCTACACCTCTCCTGTTTCTAGAAGGGGAAAAAGTATTTGACTGTTTTCAGGGTTTCCCAGACATGGGGAATGTCAGTCATTTAAGAAAAATTGTGAAAAGTCATGGAAAAGTCATAGAATTGCATGTACCTCTTGGCTATTGCTGATTTTCATTTTGTTGTGTATCAGAACTGACATGCTCTGGGATAATAGTCTGTTATTATAAATGGTCTACATAATTGTATTGTGTGCCATATTGAAAGCCCTTCAGTTATAGAAATGAAGTCATGTAAAAGTCATGAAAAAGGTAAAGTAATTCGGTTTTCAAATTTCCGTGGGAGCCCTGATACTAACATTCATACATTTCTACAAAGTTCACTCTTTAGGAGGATCAGTTGTACATCTTGTGATTGTTTGTTTGTTTGTTTGTTTTTATTTCTGTAAATTCAACAAAATATAACAGAATGATATGATCTTAGATCCTTTCAGAAGAATATTTCTCATTATTTTGCCCACATACTTACCTTTTATTTCTTTGAGAAAACAAACAAAATCTTGCCAAAGAATAATACAGAGTCGGCCACATTTATTCCCCCTTTTTTCCTTTGATTATTTATTTTATGATTTTAATTTGGTATTTTAATTGAAATAAATGGCACCTTACTAGTTCAGGACAAATCTCATTTTGTTTTCATCAGAAATGTAAATTATTAAGCCCCTGAAACAGGGAAATTAATATTTTGATTTGATTGAGCCGTTTCAGCACTCTATTGGTGATTAAGGAGAAGATGGAAATCCTGGTGTTTTGAGGAAGATGATTTCTTAAAAGTGAAATTTTATGAGTAGTTTGTATGCCTGGATATAAGTCTCATGCTGGCCCAGGTAAAGTCAGTACAAAATTGTATTTTTTTTTTTAATTTCTTGGTATGCCCAAATTCAAAGGAATTTGTATGTTAATCTTTTTTTGCACTTGTAATTGCAATGAATTGTGAATGATGTAAGGTTGAAAGCAATCAAAAATGTATTGGTTTCATGAAAAATTTGAAATGGTATATAATTACAGTTGCATTGTGTTATTAAATATGATGTTTTGTAAGATTGGTTATTTGAAAGAAGTCTAGCCAATTTACATCGATCTGAATATATAAATCCCATAAATTGATTAATCTTTGATTGTAATGAAAAAAAAAATGTTAGTGTCAAGATGTTCAATGTGCAATTTTTCTTTCCATTTTATTGCAAGTAATTTGTACGTACAAGTCCTATATATTCTTTTTTAAAGAATTTGTGTGTATCATTCTTTTGTAAGAGATTTTGAAAATGTAGTTTTGAGTTTCCTTCAGTTTCTATGTGTGTCTCTCTTTGTCCACTTTTATTTTTTTTTTTTTAATTGTTTTTTAAAAAAATTATTTTATTTTCAATTTTTAATTTCAAGTAAATTATGGCATTCAATTATCCTACGCAGCTAATAAAGTGATATAATACTTCATATTCTAAGAAAAATCTTCATGATCGGAGTGAAAATCTGAGCTGAAAAATATTGCATTATTGTTATCTCCATAGTTTATCAATATGAGTTGATTTGAATGTATCACACAGCCAGTATTGCTCTCAAAAGTGGAGACTATATTTTTTGTGGCAAAAAAAAAGGAAAAAACTTTGAAAAGCTCATTATTTTTGTATAGGCTTTGTTTTTCCTCAGAAGCTTCTGTGGAGGCGTACAATAATATTTGTGGTATAGAGTTTTGATGTCCTTGTATAAGCTGTTGACGATAAAAGGTACTAGATACGTTTATCTGTTGGGTTAACTTCATTGGTTTTATGTTTTATCAGGTCACAGTGCTAAAAAAAACATTCACATTTTTCTCATTTCATCTCATTTTTACTCTTATATTTTCTTTTACCCAATTTTGTTTTACGAAATATTTTCTTTTATTTTACTCTGTTTTGATTTCAACTGTAATATTCAAACTTTTTTTTAATGAAGCTATAATTTGAAGAGGGTGTACTGTAGCTAGAAATTTTAGCTCAATTGCAAGCTGCTGATGATCGGTATATACCACTCAAAATCACTCTTTCATGCATGTCATGCAAAAAGCACAGAGAGTTCAGGAAAGAAAAGGAGTGTTGCAATTACCATTTTCTAGCAACACCCCCATAAAATCTCTACCAATGTCACCTGCAAATTTCAAATTAGCAGCAAATGTTATAATGTTCCAACATCAAATGCAGAAGTAAAACACAAATGGTCATAACATTTCTAATACAACTCTTTTCCCCCGCAAATGTAGGAGTGCCATGCCAGTATATCGAAAAGTTGCCACTTCAATGCCTTTTGCAAATGAGCAATTCACATTACAAAAAATATGCAGACTTAAAAAGACGTTGGTCAATACTGTTGAAGATTGAAATCAGAATATGGCGCCAAAGGCATTATTACATTTGCAGTTAAATTTTTAATTTGCTGGTTTTCAAATCCCCTTCTGTTATCCCCAAGCTGCTGATGTCAATACACTTCATTCATGCTTGTTATATGAAGGGGATTATTAATTACAAATCTTCAACTCTGCATTGTGCTCTTGTTCACAGTAAGACTGTTTCATTGAACTTGTAACATGTTTGTAGTGTAGTAATATGGATATAAAAGATGGAAAAACTGTTTGGAATTCCTCCCTCTTTCACCAAACACAACCACTCTTCAGCAATGGATGTTCCTGAAATTAAGAAGATTATTTTAATTTTGCTGCCATCTATTTGTTGGTACAGGATTTAGGTTTACTGGAACAAGCATGAAGGCTACGTGAGCAGATGGATCAGAGGAATTTCAAACAGTTTACTCCACGTCTAAAGCTCCATCTACTGGCCCGTGCTTGCTCATGTTTTCTGAGGAGAAAATTGTAATGCAATGTTTTGTACTGTTTAAGGTCAAGAATGATATGCATTAATTTCACTGTTCAAAAAAAGAGAAAAGGGTTAGTGTGTTCAGAAAGAATGAGTACTGTAGTTTTTCACTTTTTGTTTAATTGCTCCTTTCCATCTTTATACTTTGGTCCATTAAGAAACCTCTTTGCATGTTCTCTTACATATATTGACATATTTCAGGCTTACTTTACCATTGCATCTTTTGTGTACATATATATATGTATATTTTATATATATATGTATTATCAAGTGAATTTCTATGGCAAATAAAATGCAGTGGCAGATTTTTGATGTACAGAAAAAAAAAAGAAATCATGTACACTCATTGACTGCCTTACAATGTATTTCTGTATGTTGTGAACCAAAACTCCTTGCAATGGAAAATGTGTAGTAGAAGCAAAAAAAAAAAGAGAAAAAATATAATTAAAAAAAATATTGTTCTAGAATAAAAATGTTATGCTGTCGCATATATTGCTGATTAAAAATATGAAAAATGTTGAATTAAAAAAAACTCATTCAAAAAAAAAGGAAAAAAAAAATGCGTTGAAATGTTGCTTTTGTTTTGTTTTTCTTCCAAGTTGAAATTGGTGCAAAAAGACATATTTTAATTACAAGGATAAATAATTGATATGTGATTATTTTTCTCTATTAGCTTGTGGAAATGGTTATTGTTCTCGTATATTATTTTGGTTTTAGGTCTGGGATACGAGGGTTAGGCTTGGGTTTATGTTTGAAAATCAGATGCCATCTACACTTGCAATTTGTTCCATTCTCTGAATTGTATCTGTATCAACAGTGTACTGTATTTATGATGTTTCTCCTCGAACAAATGATCTGAAAATACCTTGCAAATGTAGATTTCATTAGTTGAGGGGAAATTCCCTTAAAAGCCTTTGTAAACAAAGAGATTATAATTACTGCATGCATTATATTGAAACAGACATGTGTTTAAAAAAAACTTTCATTGGAGAAAAAAAAAGTCACTTTCTTTCTTCTTGTGAATGAGCTATGTCGATAAAGAAAAAATAAATGATGATGAAAAATATGATCTGTGGAAAAATAAAACTAGTTGTAATGTGTTTTTATTGTGTCCGATGCCATGTGCATGCACGGAGATGCTAACCTGATATTGTTTCAAAGTGTGTGAGCTTCAGTAATAAGTTGGTTAATATTGCCCTTAAACCTCAGTCATATAGGAGCCCGGAAGCAAAACGATTGAAAAAAAATGCCTCTTTCAGTTCACAGATAGCTGCCTCCAACCAAAGTGTTGTGTTGAATCATGTTCAGTCGGGGCTTTTATGTGGCTGAGACCTTAGGCCAAGAAAAAGAAATTGCTTGGTTGTCAAGTGAAATAGGGTTGGTCGGATGGGAACAATATTTTATGTGGGAGGCCGGACTTCGGAGGCGAAGATTAGAAATGCCAAGAAACTTCTCATAATTTTTTTCTGGCTATATTTCACTTGTCTTGCTATTCATCTTTGTAGAATCCTTATAAAATGACATTTCTGGTCATATTTCTATTTAAAAAAAGGGCAGAAAGTTTTCATAGGGTAACCAAAGAACTGTTTTGGCATTACTGAATACATGATATGACTCTGTCCAGTTGAGTACTTATTAAACTGAAAGACTACCTAAATAAAGTGGGGCACAAATCAGATTTCAAAAAAAGATTCATCTGCTATAAGAATTGTGTTGGATAAGGGCTCCTAAGTAGTTTTGGCCTTGTGTTGAGAAGGGCGATAGGAATAGAATGTCATGCCCAAATTTTACAAATTACAGTTGACTTCAAATGTGTCTCGATCCCACATCCTCTATGGGAGAAACAAGGAAAATGAAAGAAAGAAATGACATTGCTTGTTAATTAGTTCTTACTGCAATAGTTTAAGAGCTGTCATCTTTGTATATATTTTGAAATTTATGAACCGATCAATTGCATTTGAGGTCATCAATCATGACATTTTGAAACAAAGATTGGACAATCATGACATCAGATTATTCCACATCAGTGGTCCACTAATTAATTTCAACATGAAGATAAAACACCTGGGTTGTTTCATAAAGCTGTGTCAGTGTGTGTGGATCTGCACACGACTCCACTGGCCCTTCCCTGCACTCAATGATGATCCATGATGCTAGATAGCTCTGAACAAAGGGTCACCAGTCGTTCAGAAAGTTGTGTGCAGATGTATCACAGCTTTATGAAAGCCAACCCTGCTTGTTGGCCATTTCAAATTGTAAGGCTCGATAAAAAGATTTGCATTTATATACTTCATATGCTTGGCGTGCTGAATGTCCCACCCTAGAAAAAAAAGTATAATGAACAGAGTGGTAAAAACCCACTCGCTCGAATGCCTGGAGAAACGATCGGGCAAGAAAATGAAATTGTCATATGCCT